>JAPQNM010000011.1:2288754-2303754 GCA_029783475.1 Metacarcinus magister | reverse complement strand
GAGAGAGAGAGAGAGAGAGAGAGGAGAGAGAGAGAGAGAGAGAGAGAGAGAGAGAGAGAGAGAGAGAGAGAGAGAGAGAGAGAGAGAGAGAGAGAGAGAGAGAGAGAGAGAGAGAGAGAGAGAGAGAGAGAGAGAGAGAGAGAGAGAGAGAGAGAGAGGAGAGAGAGAGAGAGAGAGAGAGAGAGAGAGAGAGAGAGAGAGAGAGAGAGAGAGAGAGAGAGAGAGAGAGAGAGAGAGAGAGAGAGAGAGAGAGAGAGAGGAGAGAGAAGAGAGAGAGAGAGAGAGAGAGAGAGAGAGAGAGAGAGACGAGAGAGAGAGAGAGAGAGAGAGAGAGAGAGAGAGAGAGAGAGAGAGAGAGAGAGAGAGAGAGAGAGAGAGAGAGAGGAGAGAGAGAGAGAGGAGAGAGAGAGAGAGAGAGAGAGAGAGAGAGAGAGAGGAGAGAGAGAGAGAGAGAGAGAGAGAGAGAGAGAGAGAGAGAGAGAGAGAGAGAGAGAGAGAGAGAGAGAGAGAGAGGAGAGAGAGAGAGAGAGAGAGAGAGAGAGAGAGAGAGAGGAGAGAGAGAGAGAGAGAGAGAGAGAGAGAGAGAGAGAGAGAGAGAGAGAGAGAGAGAGAGAGACGAGAGAGAGAGAGAGAGAGAGAGAGAGAGAGAGAGAGAGAGTAAAAAAAAATATATATATAGAATGAAAAAAATCATTCCTCTTTTTCGATGCGTTTCAAAAAAGTGGTGATGGTTGCGTCATTAAGGCGGAGGTGGTGATGGGCAAACCATGTACCGTAGTGATGAAGCTCTCTCTCTCTCTCTCTCTCTCTCTCCTCTCTCTCTCTCTCTCTCTCTCTCTCTCTCTCTCTCTCTCTCTCTCTCTCTCTCTCTCTCTCTCTCTCTCTAACAGTGGAAATAGCAGTTAGGGGCATTAGGAGGGGGCATGAGGGGGGGTAGGGGGTAAGGGGGAATAACTACTGGTCGTTAACTACCTAATTACCTCCTTTTAACTACCGCTATGACCACCACCATCACCACCATCACCATGACAACCACCACCACCACCACCACCACCACCATCGTCTTAACAATTCACAATAATAATCACCTTTAATTATATCACTCACCTTCATGCCACACCCTGCTAGTACCACCATCCTCAGGGCATCGCTACGCCATTAATTACCACTATAATAACGTAGGAAAGGTTATAACACTGGTCGGCCGATCCTCAACACCTCCTCGCTCGACTGGACACACACGAGGCGGCGCCGCTACTGACGTTACTGACACTGACGTAAAGAGTGAGTGTGTGTGTGTTCAGAAAATATGTACTTCAATTAACACCATATTTCTTCGGTTTTTATTTATGATTTGTAAGTGATAATGTTTGTAAAGTGTGGTAATATATTCTATGGTGTTTTATAAGTAGTTGAAAAGCATGTAAAATAGTTATTCAAGGTTATTTGTTTCTCCCGCGGCGTGGTAAAGGAATACCGCCATGACGTCACAGCGTTAGGTTAAACATTCTCGTACTTATTATATTTACATTTTAATAGACTCACATAGCAACATCATACATTTTATAGTATTGATGGAAGTGTATTTTGAAATATATTTATAGACATACATATAGACTTAGAACATTGTGTATATTATTTATTTTTCGTTACGTAGCTATTGAAATTAATATTATTTTTTTCCTCTCACAGATAATATGGAATAATCTAAATAATTTTTGAGTCTACCTTATATTATCAAGGATCAGAGGATTAAAACAACACACACCAGTAATATACAAGTTTATTCAACAAACATATAATTACCGTAATAGCCGACTTGGCAACCCATTGTTATTATTATTTTTTTATACAATACGAAGATAAGAATAGATAAGAGATGATGATAATAAAGGAAGAGAAAGAGGGAAGAAAAGAATACCACACTTATATTTTATGACACGAAGATAAGAAGAGATTAAAAATATGATAATAAAAGTAGAGAGAAAACACATAACAAATTCTTTTAAAAATTACATAAAATAAGTATTAAATAAAAATAACTACATAATTAAGATCATATAAACATACTTAAAATATCTTAAGTAATTCCTTTTACATATACTTCCCTTTCTCTTCTTCTTCGTTTGGTTTCTCTCCCTTCCTTCCCTTCCCTTCCTTTCCCTTCCTTCCCTTCCCTTCCCTTCCCTTCCTTCCACAGTGAACACAGCTTGGCACTCACACCCTGCAGAGTGCCAGAGTGCCACCTCCCTGCTTACTTGGCACTTCCTTCCCACACTCTTAAGGGAAACTAACCTAATATTTCTACTATTACTATTATTATTATTATTTTATTATTATTATTATTATTTATGTTTGTTTCTATTCGTTTTCTTTTGTTTTCTTACCTTATCCCGGTCAACATAGGTCAGGTTAGGTCAACAGAGGTCACGGTCAAGGTCAAGATCAGGTGTTAGTTAGTTAGTTAGTTGACCTGTGATACCTGCCTGGTGGTGGTGGTGGTGGTGTTCTGCTTCCTTCCTTCCTTTCAGTGGCTGTGGTGTTGTGACCTTCTCGTTCTGGTGTGTGGTGGTGAAGCAGTGGTTGAAGTGTTTGAATAGGAGTGAACTAATATAGAAACACCATTCAACTATCTTTATTTACTCTCTCTCTCTCTCTCTCTCTCTCTCTCTCTCTCTCTCTCTCTCTCTCTCTCTCTCTCTCTCTCTCTCTCTCTCTCTCTCTCTCTCTCTCTCTCTCTCACCACCAACTGAGAGAGGAGTAAGACGCCTTTACCCTCAGAAACAATAACATCAAAATGGCTTTAACTTAATGGTGCACAACCCTCACCACCACCACCACCACCACCACCACCATCACCACCACCATCACCACCACTACCACCACCACCACCACCTGACCTTCACGCGTGGTAGGTAAGGTAAGTGAAAGATGATTCTGTTTTCTGTTAGTCTTTATTTTCAACACAAGACACTTCAGGTACAGATTACTAGAAATCAGGAGACAACCTGTACGCTAGCCACCAGGCCTGGGCGCCCCTCGCACCTCCTAGCCTTGGAAGACGGACAAAGTGTAACGAAATGAAGAGCAGATTCCCCCAGCGTGCGGCCCCCTTCATGCTGCTGCTGCTGCTGCTGGGGGGTTGATATACTTCCAAACACGCCTCGGAAGGAACCATTAAACAGCCAACTCAACCTAACCAAACAGCATAAAAGTGGTCGAGATGAGAGCTACGTAAGTTTGGCTGATACTTAAAGGAGGTTACACACACACACACACACACACACAGCAGGGCACACTTAGGAGTACGTACGTATGTATGTATATGTACACTAGATATGTACACCCTCACTCTACTGTAGTCTGTGTTATTACATACATGTATACACTTCACACACACACCCACACATACACACACACATACTTGGCATCCTATCATGGGAAAGATATAATAATCTGCAGCACAAAATGTATATAATTACAAACATTAACGTGGAAAGAGTTTCATTATGGCACTGTAAGTATAGGTTCAGCCTCCCGGGAGAACACACCGGGAGACAAGATCAAGAACACGCCCAGAGCCGCCGCGAGGGAGGCGAGATGGTGACGAGACGCGCGTCCTCCTCCTCCCGCTGCGTCGCCTGCGTAGTGTTGCTGCGAGTGTCTACAAAAAGGTCCCAAGAAACACACCGGGACAACACAACACAACAGAACACAACACAACACAACGCAACACAACGCAACACACTCACAGGGACGACCTTAGACCCAAGACGGAGGAGGATGACTTGTACAGACTGACCGAGTACCACCACTGGTCCGCCCACGCCCCCCGCCCCCCCACGCCCCCGCAGGCACAGTGTGGTGATGACGACCTGCACACACCACGCCCATGAGCGGCGCTAGTCACCGTGTGCACCATGTTCCGTGTGCATGTGTGTGGTGAGGCCCGACGCGCACATATGAGAGAGAGAGAGAGAGAGAGAGAGAGAGAGAGAGAGAGAGAGAGAGAGAGAGAGAGAGAGAGAGAGAGAGAGAGAGAGAGAGAGAGAGAGAGAGAGAGAGTCACCGTCCCTCCACCCGCGTCCAAACACCACACACCCAGTGAAAAACAAGCATAAAAGCATAAAAGCAGAAGGAGAGTACAGTGAAAAACTACACACACACGTAACGATATTTTTTCACTACAACCAATAATATTAACTCTAATGTAACTTATCTAACTAACACTTGCACTTAAAAATACGATCTACAATAAAGGAAAAAAAAAACCAAGAATGAAACCTAAATAAACGCGGGAAAATTACAAAAAAAAATATGTCTCAGTTTGAATCTACTTGAAAATATGGCAGAGCTAAAGGAACAATTTTTTTTTTATATATATTTTCTGATGATTCAAATTTTCCAGAACTATTAATCTTCCTCCTCTAACTCTACCATTAATATACTTTTCAATCTTAGGTTTGAACACGTGGAAGCGAGACTGTTATAGTAGGTGTTGTGAAGGGCGGGACTGGACACCCTGCCACCCTGCCACCCTGCCACCCTGCCTCCCTGCCTCACCACACACACACACACACACACACACACACACACACACACACACACACACACACACACACACACATCATCTTAATCGTAAATTACCCGCTAGGAAAATTACTCTGTTTAAACGAGACATTATTATCATTATCATTATTATTATTATTATTATTATTATTATTATTATTATTATTATTATTATTACGTATTATTCGAGGAAGGAGTCCACTTTTTCTTGGCTGCTTGGTGCCCTTCTTGTCCTCATGTCTGCGTCACTAGCGCCACTTCGATGATAGCGGAAGCCAGAACAACTAACGCGGAGGAGGAGGAGGAGGAGGAGGAGGAGGAGGAGGAGGAGGAGGAGGAGGAGGAGGAGGAGGAGGAAGATAGAGCAACACACCCTCGCTGCGCTGACAAGAGTGAAACCAAACCAACAAACTAACACACACACACACACACACACACACACACGAACGAGGCCACGACACACACACACACACACACACACACACACACACACACACACACACCACGCCTCGCATCCCCAAACAGACGAGAACAATACAAAATCACAAACTACATCATGAAATCTGCACTACAGCTAAACTACAGTCGCTGGAGGAGCACCTTGCCGCCCCTACAGGAGAAGATACAAGACGCCGTACAGAAGAGGCGTCACCAACCAGCTCCTTTTTGTGTACAGGAGGAGGGTGAGGGAGGACAGGAGGGCGTGGGCGTGGGCGGGGCTGCACGTCCTACACCACCTAGGGGACGGCGAGGACGATGACGATGATGGGAGGAGAGAATCGAAGCCAAGGTTGGGTTCTTGCAGTCTCTTTGTCGTCTGTTGTTGATGTGTGCTGTGACTTCGCTGTGATGCCTTCCGGTGCTCCTCGAAGTCGTTCTTGAGGGGCGGGGTGGCCTCTGTGCAGCGTGGAGGCAAGGAGAGAGAGGTGGTGAGTGGAGGGATGCAGCAGGAGGAGGAGGAGGAGGTAAGGAACAGCTCCAGTAAACTTATAATGAAAGATGATTAAGGAAAATTTGTTGGCTAGGATGGAACTTTGTGTGACAGGACTTTCAACGTAAAATAAACTGTGTGAGGAAGTAAGAGAAACACTTTAACAAACACAACACAACACAATGCAACACTACACTACACTACACTCTGCTTACACGTTATTAATGGTTCAAGTTATTCCTTAATTCACTTATAGGTTAATGAAGCAAAATTGTTGTTTCCAAGTTATAGGCGAGAATGAGAGTGAATCAGCGGTAAGAAAGAAGGAAGGAAGGAAGATGAAAGAATAGGAAAAAAAATAGGATAGAGATGAAATAACATGATGACAACTTATAATTCAACTGTAAGAAGAAAGAAAGGAAGGAAGGAAGGAAGGAAGACGAAAGAATGAAAGAAAAAAATATATAATACAAATGATAACTTCTACCTTTTATCATTACAATAAATCAACTGTTAAAAGAAAGAAAACAATAAGGAAAGAAGGAAGAAGAAAGGATGAAAATAAAAATATAATATAGATAAATCAACTGTAAGAAGAAAGAAAAAAAAGAAAAGAAGGAAGGAAGGAAGGAAGACAAGAGGATGAAGAAAAATTTATAATACAGGTGATACTACAAGGTGACAAGCTATACTACTCCTTCCTCCCTTCCTGCCCTTCCTCCCCTTACTCCCTTACTCCCTTCCTCCCTTCCTCCCTTACTCCCTTACTACCCTTCCTCCCTTACTACTCCTTCCTCCCTTCCTCCCTTACTGCCCTTACTCTTACCATTTGCCTTACTCCAGTTCACCGCCGGAAGCGAGGGTTTGCCAATACTGTTCTCTTTGTCCTCGAAACCTACGTCGAAGGGGAGGAAGGCGAGAGAAAAAAAAAAAGTTATGTGATGGACTTATCAAAAAAAAATGAAAATTGCACACACACACACACACACACACACACACACACGCGCGTGCAGGCAGGTAAACAATTTGATGTCATTAACCAAGCAGAGTAAGAAGTTATGTTTGGTGTTTGGAAATGAGTGACTTTGCACTTTAAAACTCCACTGAAATAACTCATCTCATTCTCATTCTCTCTCTCTCTCTCTCTCTCCCTCCACTCACCTCCTTTATTCAGTGCGTTCCTGTTACTCTGCACCACACCAGTATCAGAGACTCTCACAACTTGCTCAGCTCCGCCTTGACTGTTGTTCGCGATGCAGTTGTATTTCCCGATGTCACTCTTGGCCACGCGGTGTATGGTGAGTAGCATGTGTGTCTTGTACTTCTGTGACCCTTCCACCTCCTTCACCTCGTACCTGGGAGAGGGGGAAAGACAGGTAATGGGAGATGTGTAAAGGTGTGTGTGTGTGTGTGTGTTTTGCTTTTTTTGGTGGTGTGAGTGGTGGGTTTGTAAATGTACTGTGTTGTGTATGTGTGTTGTGTTGTGTTGCGGTTGTGTGCGGATGGCGTAACTAACACATGCACACATACATACACAGACACACACACACACACACACGTACGTAAAAACAAAGCAATTTACACATCAATACACCAACTTATCATTCATCATTCCACACACACACTTGCAAAACAGAACACCACAGTTGTATTGCCCTGATGAGAGTGCAAAACAAAACACACACACACACACACACACACACACACACACACACACACACACACACACACACACACACACACAGTAACATCGACAAATCCTCGTTTTTTTTTTTTCCCTTCTTGATTCTTTAATATGAAATTCCATTGTGTAAGTAAGAACAATCACCTTGTTTTTCATTGTCTCACACACACACACACACACACACACACACACACACACACACACACACACACACACACACACACACACACACACACACACACACACACACACACACTTACTTATCATCAGAGTGTAGGACTTCAATGCCATTAGGTCGTTTCCAGTAGTTAAGTCCCTTGGGCCACGCCTCTATGTAACACTCAATAGTTACGTCTTGGCCCAGCGGCACGCCCACGAGTTGATGCGGGACATACACCGTGGGGAGGACTGCAGGAGGAGGAGGAGGAGGAGGAGGAGGAGGAGGAGGAGGAAAGGGGGATAAGAATATGTAAATAATCTTTGCTACTCCTGCAGATAACCTCAAAACTTCCCATCCTGCAGTACACGAGCTAGACAGGTGATTAATGGGACTCAAGGTAATACAGGTAGATTAGACAGGTAAATAGATAATTATAGTTGTGTTTTAATTGATATAAAGGAGGTATGTGTGTGTGTGTATGTACGGGTGCCTGAGTATGTATGTATAAAAAAAAAGAAGAAAAAGAAGAAGAAGAAGAAGAAGGAAGGAGGAAAAAAACATACCTCAGAAACACCTGTGCGCATTAAATAATAAGGATGCATGTCAAGGTGTGAGTCGCAGGAATAATATACACGAGTCTCAGACATGAAGAAGTCTTATTTATGGTGAAAAATAGATTGCGTAACCCATTTTTGAGAGAGAGAGAGAGAGAGAGAGAGAGAAAAGAGAGAGAGAGAGAGAATCAAATAACGTCTTCAAGTGTATGTATGTATGTATGTGTGTGTGTGTGTGTGTGTGTGTGTATACAAATAAAATACATCAATAAAGTTAGAAGTACAGTAAGTATTATATGAAACAAATACAAACATTAGCGTGACGAAGACAAGAAAGAAACAAAATAAAATAAAAAACAAAAAAACAAATGAATAAAGAATCACGCCCATAAAGCAAGTCACGTGACCCAAATATAGAAGAAAAAACAATAAATAAATAAATCATACAAAGACGAAGGTGTGAGAAAGAAAGAAAAGAAAAGAAAGAAAAAGAAAAAAAAAGGAAGAAATAACTCAGGAATTATATAAGTCAATTGAAAATGTTCTATATTTTATTAATTTTATTTTTTTCAAGTGATATTCTGTAGTCTTTCCTTTCCTCCTTCCCTTCCTTCCTTTTCTTTCATTCCTCCTTCCCTCTTCAACCATTCCTTCCTCACCTTCCTTATCTTCCTTCCTTCCTTCCATTCCTCCACTGTTCCTTCACTACCATTCACTCCCTCCCTCCCTTCTTCCCTTCCTTCCTTTCTTTCATTCCTTCCTCAACCTCCTTACCTAACCTAACCTAACCTAACCTAACCTTCATTCATTTCCTTCTTTTCTTCCCTTCCTTCCTCATCCTCTTTACCTAACCTAACCTAACCTAACCTAACCTAACCTAACCTAACCTAACTTAACCTAACCTAACCTAACCTAACCTAACTTAACCTAACCAAACCTAACCTAACCTAAACCTAACCTAACCTAACCTAACTTCCATTCTCTCCCTCCCTCCCTCTCCCTCCCGTTTCAAGGTCATTATACTTACACCTGATCACCACGTCGATTCGTTTGCTGACAGAGGGCGGCACCCCGTTGGAGGCGATGCACAGGTAAGCTCCCATATCCGTCCGGCTGACTTTGGACAGGTGAAGCAGCGGCCCGGGAGCCTCCTTCACTGCGACGGGAGGAGAGGCACGGAGGTGAGTGTCTGTAGGAGGTGGGTACTGGTTACTGGTGTGTGTGTGTGTGTGTGTGTGTGTGTGTGTGTGTGTGTGTGTGTGTGTGTGTGTGTGTGTGTGTGTGTGTGTGTGTGTTGAATTAATTTCCTGTTAGATAAGAATTTTTAAACATGGATGAATATTAACTTACTGATGGATGACTAACCTAATAAATGGATGATGATAATTACTCAACTTACTGGTGGATGTGAGGTTGACGCGGATGTCACTCTTGTCTTCCCTCCTCCACATGATGCTTGGGACGGGTGAGCCACGAGCACTGCAGACCAGCGTGACATCCATCCCCTCTTGCAGTGTCACATCATCACTGCTCATGTCGTCCTTGATGTAGGGAGGCACTGTGGGCGTGTGGGTGTGGGTGTGGGTGTGGGTGTGGGTAAGGGAGAAAATGGTCTTTATTTAGCATTATTCATTAATTTTTAGTCTCCCTTACTCATCTTTCTTTCATCCTTAACCCTCCTTCCTCCTCCTCTTCTTCCTTACCTTACCTTACCCTCCCTTATTCCTCTTCTCTCCCCTACATCCTTCATCCCTCTACTATTCTTTACCTTACCTATATATTCACTAACTTTACCGTTCCTTACTTCTCTTCTTTCCTTAAACACTCCTTCTCCTCCTCCTCCTCATTATCAACTAACATTACCTTCCCTTACACATCTTCCCTCCTACACACACACACACACAAACACACAGACACAGAGACAACCCTTCCCCTCCTACACACACACACCTACACACACCCACACCCACACACACACACTCACCAACAACACTAACATGTCCCGTCTGACTGATAGCGACAGCAGTGTTGATTTGGCACATGTAGGTCCCCGCGTCGCCCGGCCTCACGTCCTTTATAGTGAGGTACCAGGTGCGGTGACCATCGTGTGACACTCCTATGCGGTTGTTACGAGTGATCACGTGGTTACCGACTGTGAGGATGGCTGACCTGTCCCTCTGAATCCACGCGAGCTGTGAGGAAAATGAGGAAAAGGTGATAATGAGGGAATGAAAGTTGATGATGATGGTGAGGAAAATGAGGTGATGAGGGATTGAAATTTAGTTGATGGTGATGTAGATGAGGATAAGGTGATGATGAGGGATTGAAGGTTAAATAGATGGTGATGAGGATGAGGAGGTGGTGAAGGAATGAGGATTAATAGATGGATTGGGAAGTAGGAGGAAGGAGGAAGGAAGGAATGTATAGTGTAATGGAAGGGAGTAAGAGATGGTAAGGCAATGAGGAAATAAAGAGTGAAAGTTGAAATAGAAAGAAAAGAATGTGGGAAATAAAATAAAAGTAGAAAGAAAAGTAAGAAAAAACAAAACAGTGATAATGGAGTAAAGAAAAATAAGTAAGGAGTGATTGTATGTATGTTCTGAGGTGAGAAAATAAAGAAAGACAAAGAAAGGTTGGAAAAGAAAGGAAGAAAGTAAGAAAGAAAGAAAGGAATGATGACACGTAGAAACAGTTACTTGAGTGCGTGTTTTCATTAATAAATAAGGAAAAACATCAAGGAAAAGACGATACGCAAGGAAAAAATACGAAAGATAGAGAAAGAAAGAGAGAGAAAAAAAAGTGAGAGAATACACTTAAGTAACAATAAAAGAAACATTGATAAAAGAGAATCAACTATAACACACACACACACACACACACACACACACACACACACACACACACACACACACACACACACACACACACACCTCGTCAAGAACTCGTTTCAGTAAATAATTCTACGCCGGTAATTCACTGTTTCCTTCTTGCCCCGAGCGACGGCCTTCCAACAGAAAACAGGAGGTGGAACTCAAGAATATAATGTTTTTTTTACCTCAAAGTTAACAAAAAGGAAAATGTATACGAAGGGAAGGAATTATTATTTTTTTTTATTACTTTACTCAATAATATAAAAAAATAAATAAATAAATAAAAGAAATTGGTGTTTTGTTTGTTTGTTTGTTTGTTTGTGTTGAAAGTGTTATAGAATTGCAGACAAGAAATAAAAAAAAAGAATGTGAGAGTAACAATACAAAAAAAAAAATACTTATAAAATAAAATATAAATAATAAAAACTTTCAAAACAGAAAAAAATATATATATAAAGAGAAAAAAAATTACGAAAATGACTAAAAAAGGAATAATATTTTCTTCAGGAGTTATCTTGCTTCCCTCTCTCCCCCTGCCCCCCCTCCTCCTCCTCCTCCTCCTCCTGCGTCAGCCTCGCCATCAGACAGACTGAAGCCCCAAGAGTCAGGCTGGATCGGGCTTCCCTCACATTGCCTGCACACAATTTTACGTCATTTCATCAGGCTCACTATTTTTCCTCCTCCCAGAATGCATCACGAGTCTGTCTGTGTAGCGAGATTAGTCCTTTTCCCGTTCTCTTTGTCTGTCGTGTGTTATGTATGTTATTATCTATGTATTAATTTGTATGTATTTATCTAGTAGTAGTAGTAGTAGTAGTAGTAGTAGTAGTAGTAGTAGTAGTAGTAGTAGTCATTTATTTACTGTATAATTGTTTTCTATTCTAATTTTTCTGTTTTTGTGAATTATATATAGAGTTTGCTTGCTTTTAATTATGTCTATATAATTCTCTCTCTCTCTCTCTCTCTCTCTCTCTCTCTCTCTCTCTCTCTCTCTCTCTCCTCTCTCTCTTTCTCCCATCCCTCACATCGGCACAATTATGGGGGAGGAGTAGGAGGAGGAAGAAGAGATGGAGAAAGGGAGAGAGGGAGGGAGAGAGGGAGAGAGCGAGGGAGGGAGGAAAGGAGAGCGAAACTTGGCCTATTTTAGAAGGCAAATTGTCCACATTAAGATAATTCCTTTCTTAAAACGAGACACAATTTACAGACTCCACCACCAAACGTATTCTTGGTAACCTGATTTTGACGCTGTGTTTGACTGGTGGGCGGGTGGGAGTGCGGGAGAGAAGATGGACGGGAGGGAAGCGGGCAGACTGTTTACAAGTTAGTTTAGTGTTGGGTAGCTTCTTGCGTGACTTAGTGAGGGAGTGAAGCAAGGATGGGAAGGTAACGTGAAGGTACAGGTGTGGCATTAAAAAAACAGAACACAGGTAAAAATAACTTAGAGAGAAAAGAAAAAATAGAAAGAAAAAGAGATAGAACACACAGACACACACACAGACATACATACATACATACACCAAGACAGACACACATATACACAGGGAAGCCAATGATATTCCCGCTCTACAGGTATTGACAGGTGTGCAACGAGGTAATTATCTGAGACTCATCGGACACCTGTACTATCTTGCACTCCCTTCCACTCCCTTCCACTCTGCCTCGCCTCACCTATCAATTACCTGCCCATTCAAGGACAAGGCTGGCCAGGTGGAGCACTTTCCTTCCTTCCTCACAGGTATTCAAGACCATTAATTAGGTTTGCTCAGTGTCGTCTGCTTGAAGGACAATTTTTAGGGGATTCTATTATTATTATTAGTGAGGAAGAGGAGGATAAGGAGGAGGAGGAGGAGGAGGAGGAGGAGGAGGAGGAGGAGGAGGAGGAGGAGGAGGAGGAGGAGGAGGAGGAGGAGGAGGAGGAGGAGGAGGAGGAGGAGGAGGAGGATGTTCTCTAAAAAACAAAAGAGTGAATTATGGATAGCACTTGAAGAGGAAGCTTTGGTTAGCGATGAGAAGTTTGGAAAGTCAATGGCGGTGGTGGTGGTGGTGGTGGTGGTGGTGGTGGTGGTGGTGGTGGTGGTGGTGGTGGTGGTGGAGACATGGCGGTAGTAAAGGAAAGGTAAAAGGGAGAAAGAAGGAAGATAAGTAAAGATTAATGAAGTCAAAGCTTGCAGGAGGGAAGAAAGAAAGACAGAAAGGAAGGAAGGATAGAAGGAAAGATAGAAGGATATAAGGAATGGTCAATGAAGGGAGAGGGAGAGGGAGAGAAGGAGGGAGAGTAGAGACCCCAAGGGGACAGTCAGGCCTCACTAACTTTCTTCCCAAGTCTCTCTTTAATTTAACGTAGCTGTGTTATTTTTCTTGCAACCAACTAAGGGATTCCACAAAGTTGGTGGGATAAGAGTATTATTCTTGTCTGAACTTCGTCATTCTCGCTCATTAAATGTGGACGATTTACAGAACCTTCCACTGACGAGAAGAAGAAGAAGAAGAGAAGAAGAAACAGGGAAGAAAAACGATGAGGAGGAGAAGGAGGAGGAGGAAGGAAAGAAGAAAAGAAAGAAGAAGGAAAGGAGGAGGATGGGAGATGATGATGTGAAATACAGATAAATGAGACAGAGAAAGAGGAATACGTAGGAGGAGAAGGAGGAAGAGGAGGAGGAGGAGATAAATAGACAGAACAACAGATAGATAGATAAATAGATATAAATAAATAAAAAAAAGTAATGCATTCACATCACTTATCACACAACAAAATTTTTCCTCCAATAGAATGATAATTAATACTTGAAGGTCACTCATTTAGGTCAATCAAGGTCATTCATCTAGCCAGGTGTGTTAGTGTGAGGCTCTTAAGGTCATACCCATCTCCTCCTCCTCCTCCTCCTCCTCCTCCTCCTCCTCTACTCTTACTCTTCCACCTCCTCCTCCAGCAAAATTTATCACGGGCGAGGGACTCAGAGGAACTTTTCGCATTTCCACGCTGCCTAAATGATGTTGATGTGTGAAGGGCGTGGTGGTGATGTGGTGGTGATGTGGTGATGCTGTGGTGATGCTGTGGTGATGCTGTGGTGATGCTGTGGGTGTGGTATGTGGGTGTACTTATGCTGTGTAGTCTCTCATCACCCTTGCCAAGCTGCTGTTGTTTTGTGTTTTTGTGATGTAAGCTTGACTCTCTTCTTCTTCCTCCTCCTCCTCCTCCTCCTCCTCCTCCTCCTCCTCCTCCTCCTCTCTTCGCCCTCTCAACCTTTTATCAGATTAAGAGAAGAAGTAAAAAAGTATAAGAAATCTAAATTCCTTCTCTGTTGGCAAATGCTGTGTTGTGATCCTCCTTTGTTTCCCACGTCACCTATTCTTGGCTTCTGATTCTCCTTCCATGATAAAAAAAAACAAAAAAAAAGTATAAGAGAAAGAAAAGACAAAAAAACTGGATTGGATTCCTTGCAAGTTTATAGAATGACGAGACGTGATGTTCCTTTGTTTTTTTTTTCTTCTTTAACGCGTCATAAAGAAGAAAGTATAAAGGAGTGAATACTTTTATAGGGGATCGGGGTATGAAAATAAAGGGGATCTGATTCCTTATGGGAGTGTTGATGTTCCTTTCTTTATCTCACATGAAGGATTAAGAACTGGATTTTGCTTCTCTGATGAATTGTAAAGAAGATTTCAACCGAGGAGGAGGAGGAGGAGGAGGAGGAGGAGGAGGAGGAGGAGGAGGAGGAAGCAAGGATGGAAGTAGTGTGTGTGGTGGTGAAGGAAGAAGAAAAGTAACATTGCAGAGGAGGAGGAAGAAGAGAAAGAAGAAAGCATTGTCGAGGAGGAGGAGGAGGAGGAGGAGGAGGAGGAGGAGGAGGAGGAGGAGGAGGAGGAGGAGGAGGAGGAGGAGGAGGAGGATGCAAAGAGCCTGAATAGAGAGGAAGGGATGAGTTTGCATTAGTACCCCGTTGCACTGCCTTCCCTCCTCTTTCTCTCGCCTCTCCTCCCTTCCTCTCACTCCAAACTTTCCCTCCATCTCCACGACATAAACTAATACCATACCACTCTATGTGCATATATAATTTTTACGTACATAATCGAAAACGTACATACACAATTACCTGTATCTTCATCTATTCCTCAGGTATTAATTAATGATCAGCAGGTCAAATAATTAACAAAAACCTTCAATAATCATCATCTTCTTCCTACTTTCTTACTGTCTTCCTCCTCCTACTCTTCCTTTCTCTTCCATATCT
>JAPQNM010000011.1:2273889-2281389 GCA_029783475.1 Metacarcinus magister | reverse complement strand
AGGAAACTGTCAGCTGCGGATCATTCATTTTTGTGCTGACGTTCCGGGGTATTGTGGGGCCTTAAAGCTGACATCAGGACTTCATGCTGACTGTACAGCTGACATGCGTGGAATGAGGGGAAGGAAGGGGGTGAGGGGAAGGGGCAGGGATGAGAGAGGCTTAATTTCATACCACTGAGGGGAAAGTTAGTAAATAAAACAAAGGAATAATTCAAAATAGTAACAACTGAGGGTCGAGGTGAAGGTTGTAGTGGTATTAGACAGCAGGGAGGAGATGGCTGACTAGTGGGAATGACTACAGTAAATAATTGAGTGACTTAAACTATGCACAGTCTTCAAGAATAAACACAGACGACCTCAAGTAGAAAAATAATAACTCACGGTGGGTCTGAGTTAAGAGAAAACCCCGAGAACCGCGTACTGATGTCCACTTCCTGGGCCACAAAATGTATCTTAAGTCCCTCCACGTCCCCCAGCCCGGGAGGTCGGCCCGCGGCGGCACCTCACAAACTTCCCGCGAAGGAGGCAGCGACCCAAAGTTTGGAAGTGGCGAGGCACGGTTAGTTATACCGTGAAGCAGCTCCCAAAGTGTGCCCGGGACTGGAAACTAAATTGCTTTCCCGGAGTGTGATGAGCAGAGGAGTGAAAGGAACAACGCGCCCAACACACCGCCAAACTTACACTCGGAGTCGCCTAACACCTGCAGGAGATGACATCAGACGAACGTCCTCCGTCACCGCCTCCTACACAAGCATCGCATAGCTTTGCCTTCATCCTTGGCTGAGTTTAGCAAAGACACAACTTGCAACGCACGCTCAGGTTGGTAATAAAAAATAATAATACATACAATATACACTTTAAAAATTTTTAGAACTTCAAAATACGTCTTAATTCGTTGTGAAAAGTTTGTGCACTGATAAAAGGAAAGTAAAGGAAGGAAAGGAATGTTAGCCTATGTTATCTATGTTATTTTCTCTCGTGAACAGTCTTAAAGGTCACATCCTATCTAGTACAAGGAACGAGGGTCATTAAATTGTGAACGGAGAGTAGAGTAGGTCAAGTATTGACTTTTTTTACAATTTTTTTCTATTTTCTTAATCCACTGCTTCGTTCGTACGCTGTACTTTTCAAACTAATGATGAACACACGCTTCTCGTATAGTGACCATGACAGGTATGTTTATGGGTGAGTGCCTTTAAAACACCCCTTACTATCACCTCCCTCCCTCCTCCTACCACATTCCACCACCTCTCCCTCCTCCCCTTCCACTCAACTCTAGAACCGCTTTAATCGAAGACTCAATTGAAGTTAGAGTAAAGTGGTGACGTATTGGTGACTGTAAAGTGTTTGGTGATGTGTAGAGAAGGAGATAAGTATGTAAGTGTGATAGAGAGAAGCAAGAAATAGTAGTAGTAGTGGTAGTGGTGGTGGTGGTGTGTAGAGGGGTAGACAGTCGAGTGACCAACCACCCCCATCACCCTCCACCACAGCATCCCAGCCTCACATCCCCAACATTCCTCTTCAACTCCCTCCCCTCTCGCCCGACTTCACTATCACGCTTCCCGGTTCAGTTAAGCGCTATACATGTCGGAATTTATTGTTTTCCGTTAAGGCTTTTTTAAAATTCTACCGTAATTTATCTACACAGCGAGCAGCGGCAACCCTGTGTGTGTGTGTGTTGTGTGTGTGTGTGTGTGTGTGTGTGTGTGTGTGTGTGTGTGTGTGTGTGTGTGTGTGTGTGTGTGGCGGGCCGGTGTGGCAGCGCTGCTTGACCCTGGCGCGCGTGTGTGTTGTGTGTGTGGGTTGTGTGTGTGTGTGTGTGTGTGTGTGTGTGTGTGTTGTGTGTGTGTGTGTGTGTCCTTTCCTCTGACCACTCACAAAACTATTTAATACGTAATCAAATATAAACACAAACAAGACAAACACACACAAACACACAAACAGACAAACAGACAAACAACCAACAACCAAACAACCAACAAGCCACATCAACATAATGTAAACAAATCAACTAACAATCTCAACTCGACTCCAATTCTCACCCAAGGAAGGACTGTCAAGACTAATCCCTATCAGCATTATTTTTAACCTAACTTCTCCTTCTCGATCAGTGCATCACATCCCTCATCCTTCTCCTCTCATCCTTCCATCACTCCCCTCACCTCATATCATCCTTCTCTTGCCTTCTCCTCTCCTTCCATCAGCTCCCTTCACCTTCCCTCACCTTCCCTCACCTTCCCTCACCTCCCTTCACCTCCCTTTTCCTCCCTTTTCCTCCATTCACATCCCATCACCTTCCCTCACCTCCACCTTACATCACTTCATCCTTCTCCTCAACTCCCTTCACCTCCCCTTCTCCTCCCTTCTCCCATCGCTTCCCTTCAGATCCTTCCGCAGCAACACTAACACGCTAACATTTCACGCTAGTTGATAAAAATTAATGATAACGCTGAAGGGACGAACAGAGAGATATAAATAAAATAATAATGTTCTCTTTTGAAGTACACGAGGAAGAAATGGTTGAATAAAATCAAGAAATAAGTAAAAATAAGATGTAGTACAAGGGAAAGTTACTACCAACCTCATCCCTGCTCCCTTCTTTCCTCTCAACTCACCTGGAAAGAGAGAAAAAAAGATGGTATGTTAATAATAGTAATAATAATAATAATACAACAATAACAATAATAATAAAAATAAACAATAATAACAATAACAATAATAACAACAATAACAACAATAATAATAATAATAATAATAAAACACTGAAAACAAAAACACACACAAACACACATACACCCCCCCAAAAAAAAACACCATTTAAGAACAACCAAACCTAAGCTTGTGGCGGAAACAAGGTCTGAGAACGGACGCTCAAATTAACGAAGGAAAAAATAATAACAATAATAATGCGATTCATTGACTCATTAGGAATTTGTAATGACGAGGAGGATCGGACGGTACTTTGATACACTAATGAGAGAGAGAGAGAGAGAGAGAGAGAGAGAGAGAGAGAGGAGAGAGAGAGAGAGAGAGAGAGAGAGAGAGAGAGAGAGAGGAGAGAGAGAGAGAGAGAGAGAGAGAGAGAGAGAGTTTCATTATACACACACACACAATATGATATCAGTGTGAAGTACAATCAAGAAAAAAAGAAGACAGGAGGAGGAGGAGGAGGAGGAGGAGGAGATGCACATTATTACAGCTTCGGGAGACGCTGACGAAGCAGGTTAGGTTAGGTTAGGTTAGGTAGGTTAGGGTTAGTTAGGTTAGGTTTAGGTTAGGTTAGGGTTAGGAGTCTTGCTGAAGAAGGTGATTTTGTTTTGCTAACTTTGTAGGCGTGAGGGACGGTAGTGAGAGGAACGACTCTATGTAGCTTTGAGAGAGGGGGTGGGAGGGAGGGGCAGAAGCAGGGTGAGGGGAAGAGAAGGGAAAGAGAGTTAGGAAGGGAGGGAGAGTAAGTTAGAGAGAGAAGTATGGAGAGAGGAAAAGGGAGGAATGGTTGTATATTCTCTCACTTTCTTTCTTTCTCTCTCTCTCTTTTTTTTTCTCTTTTCTCTCCTCTCTCTCTTTTATTCGCACTCACAATCCCACACATCAAATAATCATCAAAAATACCAAGAAATCAGACAAAAAATAGACAAGTATGAAAGAAAGAGAAAGATAAATAAAATAATGAAAAATAAACTTAATATTTTCATCTCATTCAATAGATACACGTAATTAAGCGTTATTTTCACCTAGAGAGAGAGAGAGAGAGAGAGAGAGAGAGAGAGAGAGAGAGAGAGAGAGAGAGAGAGAGAGAGAGAGAGAGAGAGAGAGAGAGAGAGAGAGAGAGAGAATGGAAATAGACAATATCGTGAGTGATTACTGATTAAAACAAATCATTTACCTGACGCTTGCCAACAGGTGTGAGAGAAAAAAAAATATATATAATTAGGTAGGAAATAAACTATAGGGAACTTTATATTACTTACACAAAATTAAATTAAGGGGAAAAAAATATATAGAGATGTGTGAATGTGAGGCAAGAAATAAAAACGGATTTGTTGAGAGAAAATAATAATGATGTTGAATATGAAGAAAATAGATGGAATGGAGATAATAGGAAGAAATGATAATAAAAAAGAAGAAAAAAAGAAAGTAAGTGAGAGAAAAATTGATGTACAGAAATAGAAAGAAGAATAGAATGAAGAAAAGGAAAGGAGCGAAAAAGAGGAGAATGAGGAGGAGGAGGAGAATGAAGAGAAGGAGGAGGAGAATGAAGAGGAGGAGGAGGAGGACGAGGAGAATGAAGAGGAGGAGGAGGAGGAAAATCAGGTAATAATTTAGCTATTACGAAGGGAAGGAAACACGAGAATACTAAGAAGGAGAAGAAGAAGAAGAAGAAAAGGAGGAGGAGGACGAGGAGGAGGAGGAGGATTAAAAAAAAAATTAATAATAATAATAATATAAAATAATTCAATCACGATCAGAAAACAAACAGAAAAAAATCATGATCATTACCATTATTTATAGCAAACACTCCTCCTCCTCCTCCTCCTCCTCCTCCTCCTCCTCCTCTATTTATTTTTATCATTAATATTTATTTTTATCATTATTATTTATTTTTATCATTATTATTTATTTTTATCATTATTATTTATTTTTATCATTAATATTTATTTTTATCATTAATATTTATTTTTATCTTTAATATTTATTTTTTATCATTAATATTTATTTTTTAACATTATTATTTATTTTTATCATTATTATTTATTTTTATCATTAATATTTATTTTTATCATTATTATTTATCTTTATCATTAATATTTATTTTTATCATTAATATTTATTTTTATCATTAATATTTATTTTCATCATTAATATTTATTTTTATCATTAATATTTATTTTTATTAATATTTATTTTTATCATCATTATTTATTTTTATCATCATTATTTATTTTTATCATCATTATTTATTTTTATTATCAATATTTATTTTTATCTCTCGATATTTATTTTTATCATTAATATTTATTTTTATCATTGATATTTATTTTTATCATTAATATTTATTCTTATCATTAATATTTATTTTTATCATTAATATTTATTTTTATCATTAATATTTATTTTTATCATTATATTTATTTTATCATTATTTATTTTTATCATTAATATTTATTTTTATCATTAATATTTATTTTTATCATTATTTATTTTTATAATTATTATCTATTTTTTATCATTAATATTTATTTTTTATCATTATTATTTATTTTTTATCATATTTATTTTTTATTATTATTATTATTTATTTTTATCATTAATATTTATTTTTATCATTAATATTTATTTTTATCATTAATATTTATTTTTATCATTAATATTTATTTTTATCATTATTATTTATTTTTATCATTAATATTTATTTTTTATCATTAATATTTATTTTTATCATTATTTATTTTTATCATCAATATTTATTTTTATCATCATATTTATTTTTATCATTAATATTTATTTGTATCATTAATATTTATTTTTATCATTAATATTTATTTTTATCATTAATATTTATTTTTATCATTAATATTTATTTTTATCATTAATATTTATTTTTATCATTAATATATATTTTTATCATTAATATTTATTTTTTATTATTATTTATTTTTATCATTAATATATATTTTTATCATTAATATTTATTTTTATCATTAATATATATTTTTATCATTAATATATATTTTTATCATTAATATATATTTTTATCATTAATATTTATTTTTATCATTAATATATATTTTTATCGTTAATATATATTTTTATCATTAATATATATTTTTATCATTAATATATATTTTTATCATTAATATATATTTTTATCATTAATATATATTTTTATCATTAATATTTATTTTTATCATTAATATTATTTTTATCATTAATATATATTTTTTATCATTAATATTTATTTTTATCATTAATATATATATTTTATCATTAATATATATTTTTATCATTAATATTTATTTTTATCATTAATATTTATTTTTTTTCATTAATATATATTTTTATCATTAATATATATTTTTATCATTAATATTTATTTTTATCATTAATATTTATTTTTATCATTAATATATATTTTTATCATTAATATATATTTTTATCATTAATATATATTTTTATCATTAAATATATTTTTATCATTAAAATATATTTTTATCATTAATATATATTTTTATCATTAATATATATATATATATTTTTATCATTAATATATATTTTTATCATTAATATTTATTTTTATCATTAATATTTATTTTTATCATTAATATTTATTTTTATCATTAATATTTATTTTTATTATTTATTTTTATCATTAATATTTATTTTTATCATTAATATATATTTTTATCATTAATATATATTTTTATCATTAATATATATTTTTATCATTAATATATATTTTTATCATTAATATATATTTTTATCATTAATATATATTTTTATCATTAATATTTATTTTTATCATTAATATTTATTTTTATCATTAATATATATTTTTATCATTAATATATATTTTTATCATTAATATTTATTTTTATCATTATTATTTATTTTTATCATTATTATTTATTTTTATCATTAATATTTATTTTTATCATTAATATTTATTTTTATCATTAATATATATTTTTATCATTAATATATATTTATATCATTAATATTTATTTTTATCATTGATATATATTTTTATCATTAATATATATTTTTATCATTAATATATATTTTTATCATTAATATATATTTTTATCATTAATATATATTTTTATCATTAATATTTATTTTTATCATTATTATTTATTTTTATCATTAATATTTATTTTTATCATTAATATTTATTTTTATCATTAATATTTATTTTTATCATTAATATATTTTTATCATTAATATATATTTTTATCATTAATATATATTTTTATCATTAATATTTATTTTTGATCATTAATATTTATTATTATAATTATTAATATTTATTTACTCCAACAGCAACACTTCCTTAACATGTATTATTATTAATTTCAAAACCTTTAACTTCAATATAAGTTTTCGTGGATTTGTGATGAAAATGGATTCGTGAAATTTTTGGCCCGAAGATTTCCACCAGAATTTGAGTCCAAAATAGTTTAGTCATTTTACAAGTAAAGTATTAGTCCTACAACAAAGATGTATAGAAACAAAGTTGTTCATCTTGACAAGTTCTATCTGATGCTGTCATCCGTTTGTAAATTACTCTTTTGGTTTAGGAGAAAAATGTAATTAAGTAGAAGTTTCGTGTAAAATACAAATATATCAATATCTCCATTACTTACATTCCAATTACATTCTAGTAAAGCTCAAAGGAACGGGCGTCTCCTGCTCTATATTTACTATTACGTATGTTTTTTACGTAAACCTCATACTTTTCGAGTTATTTTGAAAAACATGATTTCATGAAAAAAATCTTAG
>JAPQNM010000011.1:2256389-2266389 GCA_029783475.1 Metacarcinus magister | reverse complement strand
GAGGAGGAGAGGAAGCGAGGAAGAATGGATGTGAGGAAGAGGGAATGCATGAGAACCAGATGAGAGAGAGAGAGAGAGAGAGAGAGAGAGAGAGAGAGAGAGAGAGAGAGAGAGAGAGAGAATAAAGAGAGGGAGAGGGAAGGTCTAGGATGACATAGATGAGAGTATGGACGGGAGAAGGGAGACAAAAAGACCATGATGTGAGGGAGACTGTTTTGAAGGACCACATAGATGACAGGCAGGTTGGGGGTGGGCGGGGGGGCGGGTCTGTGTCTGCAGGAGAGGTGTTGGGGGTGAGAGGGGTGAGAGAGGGGTGAGAGAGGGGTGAGAGGGGTGAGAGGGTGTTGGGGTAAGTAGCAGCTCTTTGGCCGGCAGGATCCACGCGCTTCAACGACTATACTTTGACGAAATGTTTCTCTTCGTCTGCCTGACCTGCAGGAGACGATCCTTCCACGCTGACTCTCACGGCTTTGAGGAGGAGGAGGAGGAGGAGGAGGAAGAGGACGAGGAGGAAGAGGAGGTAGAGGAAGACAAGAGAAAGGAGAAAGTTAAAGAAAGATAAGATAAAAGAAGAGCAAGAATGATTAGATAGACGAGGAAGAGGAAGAGGAAGACAAGAGAAAACAGTAAGTCAAAGAACAAGAGGATACAAAAAGGGAAGGATCAACTAGGTAAAGAACGAGGAGGAAGAGAAGAATAATGACAATAAGGAAGGAGGAAGAAGAAGAAGAATGAGAATAAGGAAGGAGGAAGTAGAATAACGAGGAAGGAGGGCAAACAAAGGGCATTAAGGGATAAAATGGGTTGACTAATAATAAAAGAAAAATACGTAGCAGGGAGATAAGAGGGAAAACAAGATTAATAAGAGAGAAAATAGAAAATACGACGAAATACCTAATGAAATAAACCAGAATCAAGATAAGGAATACGAAGAGGACGAAGCAAATAAAAATAAGAAAACGAAGAACGAAAATAGAACAAAAGAAAGAAGAGAATTAATCATTATAAACACAAGATACCTCAACAAAAAATTTATACATTACTTTATTTACACAAGAAAACTCCACCACCACCACCACCACCACAAACCTAACACTTAACCTAACCTGCTACACAAGAATCACAGTCTCGTCCTCGCAGCGTCTTTCCCAACACTCGCTCCGGGGAATCTTGAAGCCAAGGAACAAGAGAACTGAGCATCTCCTCTTCCTGGTCAGCGGCTGGGTGGAATGCCTCGTCTTGTGTGTGTGTGTGTGTGTGTGTGTGTGTGTGTGTGTGTGTGTGTGTGTGTGTGAGGGGGAGGCGCTGAGGTGGAAGGGTAAGTTTTGAGGGCCAGGAAAGACATGAAACACTACTACTACTACTACTACTACTACTACTACTACTACTACTATTGTTGGTCTCAATCCCACCGCTGCCACCATCTATTTTTTTATTTTATTGTCATTTACTACTACTACTACTACTACTACTACTACTATTACTACTACTACTACTACTATTACTGTATTACCCTCCCCTCCCCTCCCCTCGTCCCCTCCCTTCTGTAGTTTCCCCGCCAATCACCCTCGCGGGAGGAATACAAAGCAATTCAGTGATCGAGGTACAAAATTAGATAAGGCGGCTCATTACAACGTGATGAAAGGCGCCAACACGGCCTTCACCACACGCCGCGGGGCAGGAAGGGGGTGTGGGGCGGGGGGGGGAGGGAAGGCGCTAAGTACTGACTGGCCCCATCCCCGCCTGCGACCCCTCCAAGCCAGGAAGTGAAGGGAACAACGCACTCTCTCTCTCTCTCTCTCTCTCTCTCTCTCTCTCTCTCTCTCTCTCTCTCTCTCTCTCTCTCTCTCTCTCTCTCTCTCTCTCTCGCAGTGTCTCTCGTGATGAAGACGATCGGAACTTTTGGCCAATCGTAATTTCACTTTAAGCCCACTGATTCAGGCAGGGCCCTAGGGGGGGGAGGGGGTACACACACACGTACACACCACACACACACACACACACACACACACACACACACACACACACATCACCCTATAATAGCGTCTCTTCCCGGCAAGATGGACTCACGAACAACCAAAAATCGTAGTGTTAATTCACGGAAATCTATAAAAACGATGCAGGGGAGAGAGGGATTGAGGGAGGGAGGGAGAGAGGGAGAGAGGGAGGGAGGGAGAGAGGGAGAGAGGGAGGGAGAGAAGGAAGGAGGGAGGAGCCAGCGGTCAGACCAGCAACACTCAGGGAAGGAGGCACGCAGGCGGGAGATAAGGAGGAAGGAATTAAATTATCGAGGTTGTGGCCAGCAGCTCCTCCTCCTCCTCCTCCTCCTCCTCCTCCCTCCTCCTCCCTTGTTGACGTTATTATGTGGTGGCGAGGTTTATTGTGGCCTTCTTTCCCTTCCTCCCCATTCCTCCCCATTCCTCCCCTTCCTTCCCTCCCCTTCCCTCCCTCCTTCCATGACGGTAAGAACTGCAATGATAACGAAAGCTCCTCCCTCCCTCCCTCCCTCCCTCCCTCCCTCCCTCTCTCTCTCTCTCTCCCCTCCTTCCTCCCCGCTCTACTCCAAGACATATTATTTAATGTGCAGGAAATAAACTATGTATCTCTCTCTCTCTCTTTCCTTTCCTTTCCTTTCCTTTCTGTTCCTCTCTTCGTGCCATGTGGAGGAAAGGGAGGGAAGGGAAGGAAGGAAGGAGGGGAAGGGAGGAAAGGGAGGAAAGGAAGGGAAAGGAAGGGAGGAAAGGGAGGGGAAGGGAAGGGAGGGGAAGGGAAGGCTACACGTGGCCACCAAGTTATCATTTTCAATCTAAGCTGCATATTTATGGGGCGTGATCAAAGGAATTAGTCTGGCAGGCCGGTCCTGGGCACGACTCCTACTGCCACTCCTACTGCCACTGCTGCTGCCACTGCTGCTGCCACTGCTGGGGTTAATTACAAGACTCCAGCGGCCCAGATTTGCAGGGGAGGGCTGGCAAAGGGGGGGGAGGCAGCAGGACACCCCTGACTTTACTGGGGAGAGATTGAAAGGAGATTCTCGATGGAACTGTGGAGATTAAATGAAGATGTGACGAGGGGAAGCTGCGTACAGGTAAGGATGTGTGAGAGAGAGAGAGAGAGAGAGAGAGAGAGAGAGAGAGAGAGAGAGAGAGAGAGAGAGAGAGAGAGAGAGAGAGAGAGAGAGCTGGACAACCGAACACAAAGACACAACAGCAAGCTCCATTAACACACACACACATCCACACCCACACACCCACACCCACACACACACACACACACACACACACTCTCTTCCTCACACTTATCACTTAGAAGCTGGACAAACAACTTCATGAAAACTGATGATAAAAGGAGTATTTTTCATCCCAACACTCCGGGCTTGCAAGGAAGGGGAGGGAAGAGGAGTGTCAGTGGTGGTAATGGTGACAACTATTATATCACAACTTATTTAAAGGTCTTTTTATTATTATTATTAATTCAAGAGGATAATAGTTTTGAAAAAAATTATTATGGAGTTTATTTAAAAGTTAGATTTTTTTTTATACTATATTTATTAAACGGAATAATGATGAACTGTGTCATTTCATGTTTTTTTTTTTTTTTTTTTAGTTATTTATATATTTTTTTCATGACTGGATTGATACTCACACACACACACACACACACACACACACACACACACACACACACACACACACACACACACACACACACACACACACACACACACACACACACACACATATCCCTCTCGTTTCGCACAGATTAAAATCACAGTAGTTTCCCCTCTGCCTTCTTTTTATTCTTGTTTTTGTTTTTGTTTTTTTTGGTTTTACTTAAAGTTATGGGGAGATAGGTGCTTTGACCCCTTCCTCCCTTCCTTCCTTCCTTCCCTCCTTTCTTTCCTCCCTCCCCACTTTCCTCCCTCCCTCCCATTCCTCCTCCTTCCCCTTTTTTCAGTTAGTTAGTACAGTTCCAGCAAGTGTTATACAGAGAACTTTGTGAAAATAGAAAAAATGTGGAAATAATTAAGAGAGAGTGAGGAAAAAAAATTAGAGTATTGCCATTATTTATCACGATTCTGATCCATTAAACTATTATATATTTTTTGCTTCTCGTCCATAAACACGTGTGGGAGTTATGAGTGAAAATAACAAACAATACCTGACCTTAATACCTTTCACCATAACTTGGGCTGCACTGGGAATGTCTGTCTGTTTGTCTGTTTGTCTGTGTGTGTGTGTGTGTGTGTGTGTGTGTGTGTGTGTGTGTGTGTGTGTGTTTCTGGGAATTCTATATCTGTGTGTCTGTCTGTGTCTCAACATAACACATACCAATAAATACATCAGAAAATATACGTTGATATATATATATTTTTGGGGTAATGTTCAAAATAATGTTTAAAAAATAATCACGTTTTCTTTCTACAATACAAAAACATACAATTAATAAAAAAAAATAAAAATTGATAGATACAATAAAAAAAAAACGAAAATCAAAACAGAAAAACACACACACCAAAAAAAAACTCGATAAATACAATAAATAAAAAAAAACGAAAATTAAAACAGAAAAACACACACACCAAAAAATATATTAAAACAAAGTCATGTTAGAAGCGTGTGGCACCAACGGGAGGGAAGGAAGAAAGTAAGTAAGTAAGTAAGTAAGTAAGTAAGTAAGTAAGTAAGTAAGTAAGTAAGTAAGGAAGGAAGGAAGGAAGGAAGGAAGGAAGAAAGCAAGGAAGGAAGGAAGAAAAAAGTTACAGAACACACCGCTAGAGGACACCACCGAGGCCTGCAGCAGCTGTTGACCACGACCACAAGACGTAGACACGGGGCACTTTAGGTCATGTTTACGATCGACATATTGCCAGAACAAACACCAACGCTAGCATGTCCCGCGGGGCTGAGTGTGCTGCTGGTGGTGGTGGTGGTGGTGGTGGTGGTGGTGGTGGTGGTGGTGGTGGTGGGTACACAGACTGTCAGGGATGGTGGTGGTAGTAGGAGAGTGCAGGGATACGATCAACACTAACAGCTTGACTGGAGAATAGGAGAGGAAGAGGAAGAGGAAGAGAAGAGAAATAGGAAGAGAAGAGAAGAAGAGAAGAAGAGAAGAAGAGAAGAGAGGAGAAGAGAGGAGGAGGGTAATTCAGTTCCCAGGGTGACTTTACTATAAGGAAAATCACCTTTTGAATATTAGTAGAGTCTCTTGTAAGCCCTCGTTGCCTATCCACACCCTGCCTCCCTTCCTACACCCTGCTGCACCCTGCCTCTCTTCCTACACCCTTCCTACACCCTGCCTCCCTTCCTACACCCTGCTACACTCTGCTACACCCTCCCATCCACCCACTAAGGCGAAAATTAATTCAGCTACGGCAGGACTTCAACCAGGGTGTGTGTTGGCTGCTTGCCCATGCCCCCTGCCCCTTCCTACCCTGCCCCTTCCTCCCCTGCTGCCCACCCTGCCTCACCTTGCTCTCGACCTGCCTGACCCCTTTCCTCCCTGTGTGTCCCTGTCTTTGTCTCAGTATGTCTCTGTCTAGGTATCTGTGTGTGTGTGTGTGTGTGTGTGTGTGTGTGTGTGTGTGTGTGTGTGTGTGTGTGTGTGTGTGTGTGTGTGTGTGTTGTGTCTGTCTGTCCTCATCTGGCTTCATGTAGACATATTACCTGATTCCTTCCTTCCTCCCTTCCTCCCTTCCTTCCTCCCTTCCTCCCTTCCTCCCTCCCTCCCTCCCTTGCTCTCCCCCTCCCCCTTTCCCCCTGATCCACCTCCCTCCATCACCACCTGTCTGCAGCTGGGCGCCTTTCCTCCTCCTCCTCCTCCTCCTCTTCCTCCACCTCCTCCTCCTCCTCCTCCTCCCTTACGTCTAGATCGGAACACTAAACGCCAGGTGATCTAGGACGAGGAGGAGGAGAACGAGGGTAAGGAGGAGGAGGAGGAGGAGGAGGAGGAGGAGGAGGAGGAGGAGGAGGAGGAGGAAATGAAGAAGAATAAAGAGAGAGGAAATAAGCTAAGTCAGTATACTATTCACCTGTTCATTCCTGTCACCGGAAAACAACAACAACAACAACAACAACAACAACAACAACAACAGCAACAACAAAATGAAATAAAACAAAAATATTATGTGAGTGTCTCGTTGCACGTTTGTCTGTTTTGTTGAGTGTTACAGACGGTGGCAGCGGCGGCAAGGAGGAGGAGGAAGGAGGAGACAGGACACCCACGCACACGCACACGCCCCCACACACACACACACACACACACACACACAAACTCAGTCACATATAATCAAAAACATTTCATTTAGCTCATCAAAGGAAAAAAATATCAACTCTTAACCAATACATTTAACTTATACGAACAAATTAAAATCACCTCGTTTAAGATAGAAGTGTAAGAGGCGTTGAGGAAGTCTGAATGATGACACAATGGAATACACGGTTAAGATGTATTATTTGTGTATAGATAGATAGTGTTGTGAAAGCTGTATGTAGGTAGGCAGGTAGGTAGGCAGGTAGGTAGGTAGGTAGGTAGGCAGGCAGGTAGGTAGGTAGGTAGGTAGGTAGGTAGGTAGGTAGGTAGGCAGGCAGGCAGAGTGAACCATAGGGAGAGAGTGGAAGGCATAACTTTTGA
Source organism: Metacarcinus magister (assembly GCA_029783475.1). Taxonomy (NCBI): domain Eukaryota; kingdom Metazoa; phylum Arthropoda; class Malacostraca; order Decapoda; family Cancridae; genus Metacarcinus; species Metacarcinus magister. The sequence continues at coordinate 2,259,756 of JAPQNM010000011.1, read as the reverse complement.
AGGCCTTAAAGAGGAGGAGGTGAGGAGGCAAGGTAAGATAAATGTATAAAGTCATTCAATTTTTTTTTCTCTTTTTCTTTCTTTTGGGTAATCAAATCTACATCGCCATGAGTTACAATGAATTCATGTTGAAATAATAATAATAAAAAATGGTTGATGTATATATAAGTACGCTGGGAAAAGAATGAATCAATAAATAAATATGCAATTGTAAGTGAAACCCAAACCAATCCACTTAAAACGAACTCATTAAAACAAATACATGTAATAATAATAATAATAATAATAATAATAATAATAATAGCAACAAAAAAACACTAATTAAAAAACAGCAACAACAACACACACACAAACACACAAACACCTTTTTATCAAAACACACTTTACCAACCCCAAAGAAACAAAACACACCCAAAACACACCCAAAACACACCAAAACACACCCAAACACACCAAAACACACCCAAAACACACCCCAAAACACACCCAAACACCCCAAAACACACCCAAACACACCCAAACACACCCAAACACGCCAAAAACACACCCAAACACACCTAAACACACCCCACCCCCAAAAAAATCACCCTAAACACCCCATACCCCCTCCATCAGGTGTGTGTTACCTGACGCTGGTTTCGAGGGTTCAGATCCACCTAAGAAGGACCACTGAGAAACCCCTGAAGAACTAGGGACCAGGTGGCGTGCGGCGGATCAAGGAGGGGAAGGTGAGGGGAAGGGAGAGAGGGTGATGGGAAGGAGGAGGGTGAAGGGAGAGGATGAGGGTAGGGTAGGGGAAAGGAGAGAGGGTGAGAGGGTGAGAGGGAGAAGGGAGAGGGGAGAGGGGAGGGAGGGAGTGAAATAAATCTGCGGAAATGAAAGTGAGATGCGAAAGGTGTTGACATGTTGATTAATGGTAAGAAGAGGGAGACGTGTAGCCACCAGTATGGTAGAGGAGGAGGAGGAGGAGGAGGAGGAGGAGGAGGAGGAGGAGGAAGAGGAGCTAGTTACCGAGGATGATAAAGAAGAAAAAAAGTGACGATATAATAAAACACGAATGATAAATTAACAACAATATCAACTACAACAACTACTACTACTACTACTACTACTACTACTACTACTACTACTACTACTACTACTACTACTACTACCACTATATTTCAGATCCCCAATCGCTGGCAGGAGTATTGGTGGTGGTGGTGGTGGTGGTGGTGGTGGTGGTGGTGGATGTACAGTCAGAACACAATAGAAAAATACTGAAAATTTTGACTACTGGATGGGGGCAGCACAGAGCGAGAGAGAGAGAGAGAGAGAGAGAGAGAGAGAGAGAGAGAGAGAGAGAGAGAGAGAGAGAGAGAGAGAGAGAGAGAGAATGGCTTAAAGGGGTGAGGAAATGTTTTGGTTTTTCCTCACTCCTCCTCCCTCTCCTCCTCCTCCTCCTCCTCCTCCTCCTCCTCCTCCTCCTCCTCCTCCTTCATACAACATAGCCTTATATATCTATTCTTTTCTATTTATTTCACTTTCCTTTTCCTCTATCACTTTTACATACTCCTCTCTCTTTTTTTTTCTCTCTCACACAATTTGTCTCTCACTCACTGTAAAACCTATCCCTCTCTCTCTCTCTCTTTTCCCTTCCCCTTCCTTTCCCCTCTCTTACTTCCCCTTCCTTCCCCTTCCCCTCCCCTTCCTTTCCTTCCCCTTCCTTCCCTTCCCCTTTCACTACCTTTCCCTTCCCCTCTCTCCCCCTTCCTTCCCCCTCTCTCTAAACAAAGGCTACCATGCAAGTCCTTGAGTGGGGACTGTCATTAAGTTTAATCGAAGCTTATTTAATTCCTAATGAACCCCAGTTGCCCGATAAATAATTCAGCTTTCCTACGAGTGTTAAATTTCATTCTCACCGCTTCGCACCTCCTCAGACAGCAAATTTATGGATGCAAATGAACCTTGAGTGGCACAGGTGTTAATAGATAGTAGTAGTAGTAGTAGTAGTAGTAGTAGTAGTAGTAGTTTTAGAAAATTGTAGAACTAAATTCAAACAGCCAGCCAGGATACACACACACACACACACACACACACACACACACACACACACACACACACACAAGGGTGACATATAGGCTCTATTTTGTTAATTTTTATTGTGGTTTGATGTAGCTTCCTGTGATCCGACTCACGGCATGAAAACAACCTTCACCTCGGGGCCTTTATCACCCCCTGAGGCAGTGGTGGAGACTCACACAAGACTATGCTCAGCAGAGTAACATAAATATAATAGTAAGTCCTGCATCAGCTGTTCACCGCCTGGCGTAACTGTAGGTATATGACGCGGAGTGTTGTCCCCAGCCTGATGCTGAGGTGGAGTCACGGGCGGCGGGGTGGCAGGGAGGCAGGTGCGGCGCGGAGATGCTGACCTGGATATGAGCCTCGTCCAGGCACAGAAGAACCACTGGAACACTGCCTCTGCTCGCCGTCTCGCCTCAGGTTTGTCTGGTGTGTGCCGGAGTGGCAGGAGTCACCAGCTGCCTTTTGGTTATTCTCCCAGCTGGTTGGCCTGGGTGCCGGTGCGCTGTACACACACACACCCTACGGACAAGTTCTCCTCGACCAGCACGAAGTTCTGGCTGCTGGTCAGCACCCAGGTCCTGATGGGCCGCCGCACTGTCTGACACCGGAAGTCTCCGCCAATGTTGGAGCAGGAATGCTGCTCACACAGACACTTGACCTCCACCACGCTGGACGGCCACACGTTGTTACCCAAGTGTCGTTCCTGCAGCATGGACGGACACGATCCCAAGCGTACAGTTTCCCGCACCCACCTTGGCTCCAGGTAGTGTTCTTCCAGGTCCATCGGGAACAGCTGCACCGACAGCCCCTTGCACACGTTCTCTTCCGCCAACTTCTGCGAGAACGACACCAGCGCATCGGGGATGGAGATGAACTCGGCTTCCCAATACTGCCTCACCTTGTCGGCAGAGATGGTGGTCTCGTCTCCTCGCTGGCACCCCCTCCTCCCCGACCCCCGGCACAGAGATCCACGCTTTGCGACACGCCCCACCGATTGCGGTGAGGGAAGAGAATCGTCGCCGTCGGGGAGCTGGTCGAGGGACAGCACCAGAGACAATGAACCCGGGTCTGCTTGGCTCAGCGGAGACTCGTCTGTCTCGACGACTTTCCTGGCAGCGGCGGCGGTGGCGGCGGCGGTAGTGGTATGGCTGCGGTGACCGTGTGGAAGGGAAAGCATGGAACTGAGCCACCACCACTGTGGCACCACCAGCGGCGCCATCTGCTGCTGCTGTTGCTGCTGTTGTTGCTGCTGCCGACTTGCGAGGGCGTTTGAGACGGCACCCCCGAAGCCTGGGTTTGT
>JAPQNM010000011.1:2233889-2246389 GCA_029783475.1 Metacarcinus magister | reverse complement strand
GGGGATAGCCATGAAAATTTCACGAAAAAAGTCGACCTCTTCGAATCTTATGAAAATTGGTACAAAGTGGTTCTCCAGCATGCTGATCACGAATCTGGACTCAGATTTCTGATTACTATAATATTGAATTACATTTCCCCTTGCATTCGTAAAACTAATTATGAAATAACCTAAATATATCATAATCATTTTTCTTGGTGCACCGTGTAGGAGTTTCAGAATCTTGTCCTTCGTGTTACAGCTGCGATTAATTATAATACTACCTTATACTACTTTATACTAGTACTACCTAATACTACCTAATACTACCTAATACTACCTAATACTTCTACTACCTGGTATTACCTTAACACCTTCGGATCTAAATTGGCCTTTATACCTTCTGGAACTCTTTCACTCCTTGGCTTAGAGGGAGATGCAATTAAGTAAGTATTGTTTTATATAAGATCATTTTTAAGCCTCATGCCTTGTGTTCTAATCATGGAAGGTGGAAAACATGGAGAAAAAAATGAACATAACAACACTGGCAAGGAAGCAGGAGATGAAAGTGTGTGTGTGTGTGTGTGTGTGTGTGTGTGTGTGTGTGTGTGTGTGTGTGTGTGTGTGTGTGTGTGTGTGTGTGTGTGTGTGTGTTCTATATTTTTAAGTCCGCACTTTTCGCACCTTAAGTCTGAAAACTTAAATGATAAGAAACTGTAACACCTACCAATATACATTTTTCCTCTCTCTCTCTCTCTCTCTCTCTCTCTCTCTCTCTCTCTCTCTCTCTCTCTCTCTCTCTCTCTCTCTCTCTCTCTCTCTCTCTCACTACCCAAACGGTTTATTACTAACGATTAATCATCATAATTTCAGGACGACTTAATAAAAGAGGTTATGGGATAGAAGGAGAGGGAGAGAAGGAGAGGAGAGGGAGAGAGGGGGAGGAGGGAAAAAAAAGTGAAAAATGGCAGTCTTTGTGGCGAGATGAGGCGAGGGTACTGCCTTCAGCGACGCCCAGCAGGACACTGAGGTGACATTCAGACCCACTCACTCGAAAACCACAACGATGGATAAAGAAACGTCAAGGAGTCATTCTTTTACCTTTCCAAACCACTACGAATCAAGAATATTTTTTATATATAGAACGCATTACCCTTTTTCCAGACCGTGATTCCTCTTTTTTTTTAGCATTATCACTCCTTTCAATGGTATAATGTCTCCTTTCAAAGTTTTATTATTCAAGTGAAGTGGGGGTTTTTTTCTTCTTTTTTTTGTGTTCACGTCTATGGTAGTGTCTCCAGCCACCTCCACCTCCCCTTACCTCCCCTCACTCCACCTCTACCTCCACTAACTCCTCCTCCACCTAACAACTAAGTATTTCCTGCTCTTTACCATCTCTAATAGTTTCCTTTATCACATTTTCTTGGGTAATTGTAATGTATAAGTGAGATTTATTTATATATTATTTCCCCTTTTCTGGTTTGTTACTTAGCCTCACCCTCACCCTCACCCTCACCCTCCCTTGACCGTGGCTTCCTCCCTCTTCCCTCATTTCCCCTCACAAGCCCTTGATTCCTTCCCTGATACACCCTTATTTCCCCTGTCAACCCCTTATTTCCCCTCCTCAGCAGACAGTGATTCCCCTTGACACCCTGGTTTCCCCTTGTTACCTTCTCTTTTTCCCCCAACAGAAATAAAATAAATAAATAAATAAATAAAATAATGAAAATGTTAACTTTCCCCCTTTCGTCCCCTTAAATGACCTTGAACACCCCTTAACCCCTTAGAAAATAGGTTAGTTCTCCCTTTGCTTCCTAAAGTATAATTCCTCACGCCACACCTGTGAATAATTAAGTATTTTTCTCACCTGTGACCAATGTGTTAAAGGAGTGAGCGATAACCTTTGACGCAGCTGTTTGGTTTTTCTATTGTTCAGTGCATAATGTTTCACTAGGGTTTCAATGTTATTCGTACAAATTGGCAATGAGAAAAGTATTAAGTTCTTTTTTTTTTTTACTCGCTATTATAAAAAAAAATATGTATAAAAAATAATTCTCGACACAACAAAACACAACATTTATCCCGCGTTTCTTTTCATTTTTCTTCCTTTTTTTTCACCGTGTTTGGGATTTTTTTTATTCAATTTTTTTTTTTTGAGAGAGAGAGAGAGAGAGAGAGAGAGAGAGAGAGAGAGAGAGAGAGAGAGAGGGAGAGAGGAGGGGAGGAAGGGAGGGAGAGAGGAAGGCCGTGTTGTCCGACTTAACTTGAACAAAAAGAGAAAAGAAATTAGAAAAAAAAATAATAAAAAAATACCTTAGATAATAAAACTTCACCACGAATTTCCAAACAAGTTCAACGTAAAAGACTGAAAATGTTCAACAGAGAACAAACAACACAGGTAAATGTTATCTGAAAAATCCTGCGGCTTACAAGAACACCCAGGGAGGAGGAGGAGGAGGGAGAGAGGGAGAGAGGGAGGGAGGGAAGGGTAGCAGGGTAGGAGGGAAGAGAGGAAGGGAGGAATGGAGGAAGGGAGGAAGGGAGGGAAACAACAGCAAACAGGAGGAAGAAGAAGAGAGGAGACGTGCTGCTCGCCCTCCCTCGCTACAATATTTTGGTAGGAAATTTTCGAGGCCACAAGCAGTAAAAGTCAGAGATACAGTCAAGCATTCTATATATTCCTTCCATTTACGCCTTGAAATACAACCCAACGAAGCGATAACTTTGATAATAAGATGAACAACACATACATACACACACACAACCTACTATGTGTATGTATGTACGTATATATGTCTATGTACGGTAGTGTAGAAGATATTATTTATTTTACATCATCATCGCCAATAACCAGTGAATTGAAAGATATACACAGAGACAGATGCTTTAATAGTGACCCGTGGATTGGTTTGCCTTCTACTGCACTTCCTCCTTCCTGCCGAGGGTGTAAACTCTTTCAAGGGGAGGGAAGGAAGCACAAGGGAGAGAAGAGGGAGGGAAGGAAGCACAAGGGAGGGAAGGTGGAGGGAAGGAAGCACAAGGGAGGGAAGGTGGAGGGAAGGAAGCACAAGGGAGGGAAGAGGGGAGGGAATGTCTGGCACCCTTAACACACAAACTAACACATGCAATGAAACACTGTCCACGCCTTTCAAAGAGAGAGAGAGAGAGAGAGAGAGAGAGAGAGAGAGAGAGAGAGAGAGAGAGAGAGAGAAGCAACATCACGCGCTTGACGTCATCTTTTTTATTGCATTATTCACTCTATTGCATCATTAATGTGTTGCATCACCCTCTACCGACCCCTGCTACACACACACACACACACACACACACACACACACACACACACACACCAAGGATAATGATAATAATAATAATCAATACATGAACTTATCAAACGAAAAAATAGCATGTCAATTAAGTTTTCTTTTCACACACCTCTTCCTCCTCCTCCTCCTCCTCCTCCTCCTCCTCCTCCTCCTCCTCCTCCTCCTCCTCCTCCTCTTACATTCCATTTTCTTTTTACTCTTCGTTTCGTGGGTAACTTTTATCTCGCATTCATGTTTTTTTTTCTGTTTTTTTTCTTCCCTTCCTGTCGTGTTATACGTTGTCGTCCTTCCCCGAGCGGCTGATAGAGGGCGTTGCAGCTAATTCATCAGTGTTGACGTTAATGATTTGCAGGATATACCCACGAGGACTGTGATCGCTTGCCCTTATTCTCTCTCTCTCTCTCTCTCTCTCTCTCTCTCTCTCTCTCTCTCTCTCTCTCTCTCTCTCTCTCTCTCTCTCTCTCTCTCTCTCTTTCTACGATTTCCTGTTTCCGCCGATTTTTCTAATTACTCTCTTCCTCTTCCTCTTCCTCCTTCTCCTCCTTCGTCTTCGCTACTCCTCCTCCTCCTCCTCCTCCTTCCTCCACTCCTTCGTAATAATCACTCACTTTACCTACACACATACCAGCACGCTAAGTAAGCCACACACACACACACACACACACACACACACACACACACACACACACACACACAGAGGAAAGGTTGAAAATAATCCACTCAAATTACTTACACAATTCGGAACAGCGAGAAATAAAAGTAGATTAAATTCCTGTTCATGGATGGAAAAGGTTAGAAAGAGACAGATGAAAAAAAAGAAAAAAAAGAGAGAAAACGAAAAAAAAAAAACTACTACACCGATATTTTTAATGTTGAAGAATTTGTGAATAAAAATAAATAAATATATATATGTATAAAAAAAAAAAAAATACTGATTTCTTGCTTCATGACCCACGTGCGTATTGGAATGAATAAAACCTGCATTCATTATCTCATTCATCTGATAGGATAAAAACAAAAACTTTAAGTAATAATTTTTTTGACTATACAGAACAATATTGAGTCTAATTGATGTGTGTTTACGGTGTGACGGTGTGACGAGGCAGCACGTCACCCACCCACGAGGAAGTAGAAGACGTGGAATGAATGATTAAGGTGAGTGGGATTGATTAGCAGCCGCACTCTAAAGGTTAACAACTCCCTAGGTAATGAACTCGATCGGAAAGTAAACATTCCACTCCGCTATAAACACAAACATTGCACGCGTTGATCGACCTATTCATTCATCTATATATTCACGACGTAACTAGAGGGAACACGTTATCATATTTAATTGTTTTATATACGTGCAGTCTTTTTGAATATTTACTTAACACTAAAAGAACATAAATCATACATTGTACACCATTACTTAAAAAAAATAAAATCATGGTGTATTATATTCACTTCCAATCACGAGAGGAACAAAACCGCGATGTGATGAAGGTCAACGATGAACACCTGGCCTGCCTAACACCTGTCCACCTGTCCACCTGTCTACCTGTCCACCTACCTCACCCACACCTGTACATCAGCGGCGCCTCACTAACCACCCGCCACCATCCATCACTCACCGCACACACACACCTGCCTCGCATAGCTAATACCAGTCTAACACCTGTCCCCCGTCCCAGTCAACAGGCGGCGAGTGTGTTGAAGCCACGCTGTTCCTCCTCCAATAAACGACATAATAAACCTTCACTGCTTTTCCTATACCGAGTCTATAAAACTAATGACATACAGGTAATTTAATGTTTATTTCCTACCTGTGAATCATAGTTATTTTTATTTTTATTTGATGATTGTGTGTTAACGTTAAAATAGACCATGGTGATAAGGATGATAGTAGTAGTATAGTAGTAGTAGTAGTAGTAGTAATAGTATTTGTAGTAGTAGTAGTAGTAGTAGTAGTAGTAGTAGAAAAAGTAGATTGTATGAAAAAAAAATCCCAGCATCCATCCTGTTACATTACCTGCCGATTCCTCTCGCATCTCTCTTAATTAAGTATAAAGGTAACGCGCACACCTGGCGGAGCGGTGGTTGAGGTGCTGTCTCCGTCACCCGCCTCCTGCCGCTGCCCGCCCCGCTGACCACCCTCCAACAACACTTTATAACTATCTTTACTGTGCTTAATATTCCTTAACTTTCACGTACTTAATTATAATACAAACCCTTAATTCTGAGTGTATTCTCGTCCGTCTATGATTCTTTGCCTTACCTCCTAATCAATCAGTCAGTCAGTCAGTCAGTCGATCAGTTAGTAGCGTATGTATCCTTGTCTTTGCATCGATTTCATGTCAAGTGATTCGTTTTCTTCCTGTGATTGTATTAATTCTACAGGATGAGCGGCGGGGAGGCGTCTCAATCAGTACACACACACACACACACACACACACACACACACACACACACACACACACACACACACACACACACACACACAAGAGAAGATGGATAACGCTGTCTGTCATCCGCCGTTCATCCCCCGCCATGACCTCCTCGCCGCCGCCTCCTCCTCCTCCTCCTCAATGTGTCGCCCCGTTGGAATGTGTTACGTCAGTGCATGTTTGTGTTTACATTGACGATACGTTCCTTGTACTTAGTCGTGTGAGGTCGTACTACTGCGTGGCTGAACATCGTGTGGTCGTGTTGGTTAGCATTCCCTTCACACTCACAATAAATTACTAGATTCCCGAGAGGTAGCAAAAAAAAGATATATGATTAAATAAATAAATGATAGAAAGTGGGACGTATTTTTACTAATTGTAAGGAGACTGTTTCGAAATGAGTGTCATTATTATTACTCCGTTTTTCATTATTTTGATTAACATCCTGGAAATAATATTCGCTTTGCTGCACAAGAATAAATCAAATAGTTGTAATATTAATGGATATATGCCGATGGTGAGGATATTTTTGGGGTCATCTTGATATAGAGCAACACAAACAGGGGCCGTCACGCCGAAAATCATCAATCAGGGAGCCTCACCTTAATTAGTACAGGTGTTACGCGGTCGCAGCTCACCTGTCCACCTGTATGTTTAAATTTCCCGCCTTTATGATAAGTTTAATAGTTGGAATGTGAGTTTGTAATACGTTCGTCACCCTCACGCAAGGTAAAGGTTAGGTTAGGTTAAGTTAGGTTAGGTTAGGTTAGGTTAGGTTAGGTTAGGTTAGGTTAGGTTAGGTTAGGTTAGGTTAGGTTAGGTTAGGTTAGGTTAGGTTAGGTTAGGTTAGGTTAGGTTCAGGATCAGCGCTGTTCCCACCTGTCGTATTAGTGGCGCCGTCGGTAAGGTGCGGCGGTGGTCAAAAACATCGTCACCCCGCGGACTCTCTTCCCTTCAAACTGTTTACCGGGAAGAGACGGTGATGTGTCGTCTCTCGTCACCTTCCGTCCTTCCCCTCTGCCCTCACCTTCCATGCCCCGCCCTTCCCCGCCCTGCCCCGCCTGCCCACGCCCAAGCCCACGCCGCAGCCACCCACGTGAAGTATCTGCGTCGGATATTATTGTGTTATTTATGTACATTACAAAAGGCCTCGTTATCTTTCTCTTCCCTCTTTTGTATGTGATTTCATGTTATCCTCCATCACATCACTTCGACTTTTCAACGCCGATCCCCTCGACTTGAATACAAAACACGGATGATGAGAATAACAGTGACAACAAGTAAGTAACCTCCTTCTCCTCCTCCTCTTCCTCCTCCTCCTAATACTAATACTACTCACACACACAGAATACAAGAGTTACATCGACAACACTTTTCCATAACAACATTGATGATGCAAAGCGGTTTTCCACCACCTCCTCCTCCTCCTCTACCTCCTCCTCCTCTACCTCCTCCTCCTCTACCTCCTCCTCCTCCTCCTCCTCCTCCTCCTCGGACACAAACAGCCTTGACAGGACATTGACTCCTCACGACTTGGTAAATAATAAAGCAAGATCACCGAGAAGGGAAAACACTCCCCTTGAACCTTGTTGTTGGCGCAGACTTAATAATAATGACGCCGATCACTATAATATAATGTAACCGAGGCGCGCACCGGGCCGTCCCACAAGACTATGTAGTTCCTCACCAGCTATAGAGAGGAGTACGGAGAAGCGTTTCAATACCGCACTTCAAACTCATAGACAACTTTTTTTTTTTTTTTATGTATAATGACACGCGAAGGAGAATGCAACGTGGTCTTAGGGAATTGTAGATTGCGGACATACCACCTCCTCCTCCTCCTCCTCTTCTTCTTCTTCTTTCTCCTCTTCTCGCGTTGTCTCTGGTTCGGCGACGGTGACGGTGACGGTGTTGTCCTGAGGGAGGGTGGGCGAGGACGCGGAGTGAGTCTTAGTACCGCGCTCTTAAGTAAGTAAAGATGTTAAACGAATACTTTCCGGCTTCATGCAGGTGTGTGTCTTAATGATACGTTAATGCAAGGTTAAGTACAGGTGTAGAGGGTGATGGAGGTCATTTATCGGCGTGTTAGCGGTCCTTACCCGAGTTAATTTCGTTTTTTCAGGTAATTTACGAGTCATTCCGCCTTTTGAACGGAATACAAAACACAGCGTCGTCCTTTTTGTTCTAGTTACCTCCACCAGGTGTTATTGTGAAGGTGTTTACTTGTGTCATGTATGGAGCGGCGGCCGGATACCCGAGTCACCATCCCCGTCACCATCACGCCCACGCCCACGCCCACGCTGGCAGGTGTGTTGGTGACTCAATTAAGATTCGTGTTCACTTACCGCTGTGATTTTCCTTTATGTGTGCTGTCACTTTATATTTCTATCTTTTATATAGATGTGGATTTTGTCTTTGATCTTTTTATCTTTTTTATTTTACCGCACGCACGCTTGGTGACACGCACGCCCACACACGCGCACACACACACACACACACACACACACACACACACACACACACACACACACATACATACATATTCAACTGTTATTTTGTGTGATTCTATTATTCCGTTTGTCATTAAATAATTCCTTTCCTTCACCAATTACAACGTTGAGATAAACATGACATTACTCTGACAAGAACACAAGGACGTCACAGCCAGTTTATGAATACCGTACGAGAACTTTTTCTGTTTAAGATGTACGTGACACTTTTATAATGCATGTAATGTAGACGACAACATGGATTCAGAAGGACTATTTTGAGCGGGGTTTTTTTTTCATCTCTCTCTCTCTCTCTCTCTCTCTCCTCTCTCTCTCTCTCTCTCTCTCTCTCTCTCTCTCTCTCTCTCTCTCTCTCTCTCTCTCTCTCTCTCTCTCTCTTCCTTGATAGTTTCGGGTTTAGTTATTATTCGTTGCCGCGAAAATTATAGAATGAAGTTACTAATAAAAGTTAGTTTTCATTCACACACACACACACACACACACACACACACACACACACACACACACACACACACACACACACACACACAGATAACATACTTGTGCATTAATATGATGCTTCCAATAAAGCCAACTGTGCCTTTCCGTGACACACTCTAAGTCATTTGAAGAATTTACATTCCCGCCGCCATGCTGCCGCGCGAACACTGTTGCAACAACTGCACGTTTCAAACTAATTGCAGATTTCATTACATTTCGTCATCGCCGCTCAGAACGGTGTGTGTAAACAGACGAGTGTATTCACGCCCTGAACGAGGCGATACTGAAAAAAACACCACCAGTTTGTTGACTCACACGTTGGTGGTGGTGGTGGTGTCGCCGCAGTGTTGGCGCGGCCCAGGCGCGGTGACACCAGCTTCCGGGGTGTGCCGCGGTGGGACCTGCAGGAGGGCGCCGCGGGACACCCTCTTACTATCGTCGCCGCCGCCGCCGCCATGAAGGCTGAAGCCGCAGCGGCGGCGTAACAGTTATCGGTGCGTAATGCCCGTGTTTGCCCGCCGCCGGCTGACGGGGTTGGACGGCCGGCTGGCGGCTATTGCTTTTTTGCTGTCGGCATAATGGTGTAGCGGCAGCCGTCGTCTGTGTCGGAACATTATCCTAAACTGATCATAGCGAGTGAGTGCTGCTGGAATATTTGCTTTCATTTCCTCCGCGAATTACTTTGTAGCGTGGCGAGTGGAAAGTCAGCAAGACTATTGTCCTGGCGGGGAATAGAAATAAAAGTATACCTTGGCTCACTCCCTCACGCCTATCCTATTATCATTATACCAAGTGTGTGTAAACATATATATATATATATATATATATATATATATATATATATATATATATATATATATATATATATATATATAGATATATATATATATATATATATATATATAACGTCACCTATGAATGTTGTGTTCCGTGCGAGGGTGACATCCGTGTAGTGGTTTCCGTGTTGTGTGTCCTGAATGGAACAGTCACCTGCCTGCTCTGCCTTCAGTGAAAGTATCAATACTGGAAGGATCATCTCACTTCTGCTACAAACAGTTACAACAACGAAGTATTTCCACACATAACATAAACCTGGAATGTTCGTCGCACTTCAACGAGAATCCCGCAGAACACACACCCGAACACATTGTTTTGTGGTGCGGGAGGTGTCGTGGGTGTCGTGTGGAGGTGAGGTGACGTGCGCCTCGCTCACACAACTCACACCACCACCACACGCCACGCCGCCCCACACCCCTCGCCTTGACATTGAGCACGCCTTGACGAATGACTGAATGACGAGCCGTAAAACACGCGGCCCAACACCAACACACTGCCACACACACACACACACACACACACACACACACACACACACACACACACACACACACACACACACGTGAAGAACACCACACACGTGTTGGTCTCATCCTTATCCTTGATGCCACACGGTGTTTCTTGACACTCGGGTCGAGAAACACACGTTCCTTCCCTCACAGTGCAAGGGCGTCCAGAACAGAACACATAACACGTGGCTGCAAGAGGACCCACACCACAGCCCACACAGCCCCACCACAGCACAACACAGACACACACAGCAGGCAAGTCCCCGCATTAACACACAGTACACAAGGAGACACCAAGAAACAGCCGCCACGGACACATACCTTTAGTGGCGTCGCAGCCTTGGAGAAGAGTTGAACTCACTAGGACGGCCAACGCCATGCCGGCCAGGGGAAACCAGCCGCCGCGCCGGCCTCCCGCCCTCCCCCGCAGGCTCATGTTGGGTTCACGAAGGTTCCTCGGGGCTGCTGAGCCAGTCCTGGAGGGTGTTGGTGGGCAGTGTGGGGCAGGACACCTTTCCTTGCCTTCCCCAACAACGTGATCACTACAGACAACACTGAGGAGGCGCGTGTGGCCCTCACAGGTGGAGGCTTATTCCGTCTCCGTCTAATGGGGTTTCTCTGCTTAGTTCTCTGTGCTTGTTTGAGTTGTAACTGAATTAACATGTCAAGGTTCACGCCATCATGAAATTCATCTTTGTTCCTTGACCTCCACGATAAAAAGAAGTTACAGAAACAACAGAATAAAAAAAAAAACTCGGATGTACAACAGCGATTCTAGACAAGTGATAACGTGTGCACTTTCATCAAACTAAAACCTTCCATAACTCAAGCGATTTCAATAACTTTTCCGATGCATGAAGCCTTTAAGCACAGCACCTCAGTGTGAGGCATCACAGCCACCTTCCGCTCTACTACCACCTTCACGAGCGGCGGCGAGGCTGTTGTGGCAAGGGGCCAGTGGCGGGTCGGGAGCAGCAGACGCGTACAGCCTGTGCTCCTCGCCGATGTGACGCTGACTGGGGCTGAGCGACGCGGCAACCAGTATACATATGAAGCAAGAACCGATGTCGACGCGCGAAATTTGTTACAGATACAAACACATGAGGTGTATATTAGGGCAGGCAGGTGTGTGCAGGCATGTGTTAGTGTGGTGGGCAAGAGTTTCAATGCAGCTGGTGACGCGGCGTGGTGGAGGCTCGTCCATGGCTCTCTCACTTCACGTTAATTGACAAGGTTTGAGGCTGCGGTGAGCGGACTCTCTTCCCTTGTCTTCATTTACCTTTCGTTACGGTGAACCTTTTTTCTTTCCGCGTTTATTCTGGTGGACGCGGGTTGGTGGAGACTCAATGACCTTGTTTAGAGGTGTTGTGTTATTGATGAAACACTGTACTGTCCGCCATAAACCATCGCGGGGCTTGTATGGCATGTGTGTGTGTGTGTGTGTGTGTGTGTGTGAGTTCATCTCCTCCCCTTCCTGAGCGACAGTTGCGTGCGTCGTAACTGGATGACTCGCACTGCTTCACGACTCACTGTTTCGATCCGGGTTCAGTTGTATGGTTTTATTTCCTAGCGTTCACATTTAGTTTTCTTTGTGTTTATAGAGGAATATATGACATAGGTAATGCTAAACTACTTTATTGGTACTTTATGTGTGTGTGTGTGTGTGTGTGTGACTTTTAATGGTTTACTATAATAGGGATTCGAGGCAAATTTTCGAGACGTGTGCAACGGTGTGTGTGTGTGTGTGTGTGTGTGTGTGTGTAGGACGAAATTGTATGTGACGATTGGAAATGCAAGCTCTCAGACACCAATGAAGCTTAAACGTTCAAATTACAACCTAAAAGGACGAACTAATGCTGTGAACTGTTGCATAATACAGAGTCAAGGTCACACCCTGTCACTATTGTTGCTTGTGATGGTGATGGTGATGATAGTGATGATGCAGGAAACACATGCTTACAACACCACTAACCACATCTTTACACCACCTGCAGGAAACACACACACACACACACACACACACACACACACACACACACACACACACACACACACACACACACACACACACACACACACACACACACACACACACACACACCGCCTTGCATAACACCGGCGGATATCCCTTAACAAGCCACTTCATTGACTAATAATGCAATTGAGATGGATCAAGTTTCATGTGCAAGGCTTATTTCTTTGTCCTCTTACTCTGTGCAACTTCCTCCACACACACACACACGCACGCGAGAATATACATGGATTACAAACACACATACTGGTACATACATAAACATACATATACACACAGACACACATACATACACACATATTCTGTTACTTTCATGTACTTAGCGGTGAGATTATAACACACACACACACACACACACACACACACACACACACACACACACACACACACACACACACACA
>JAPQNM010000011.1:2221389-2226389 GCA_029783475.1 Metacarcinus magister | reverse complement strand
TTCTCTTCCACACTACCATAACCATCTTTTCTTCTTCCTCCTCCTCCTCCTCCACCTCCTCCTCTACCTCCTCCTCCTCCTCCTCCTCCTCTTCCTTGGTACATCAAAACCATTTTAGAAGAGAGACTTTTCTGCACACTATCCTCTCCTTCCTCACTCCTTCCTCACCCCTCCTCACCCCTCTCCACCCCCTCCACACCCCTCCACCCCCTCCACACCCCTCCACACCCCTCTTCACCCCTCCTCACCCCCTCCACACCCCTCCTCACCCCCTCCACACCCCTCCTCACCCCTCCTCACCCCTCCTCACACCCCTCCTCCATTCATCTCTTAATGGATGCCGTTTCTTTTTCAATACTCACTCGCCCAGAGATACACCGAGTAGCATTATAATTCCAAAACAGCGCAACTCATTTCTTTTCTTAAGTGTTCCTCAGAGCGCGCAAGGGTGACTATAGGAGAAGGAGGTGGAAGAGGAGCTGGAAGAGGAGGTGGAAGAGGAGGTGGAAGAGGAGGTGGAAGAGAGGTGGAAGAGGAGTGGAAGAGGAGGTGGAAGAGGAGGTGAAGAGGAGGTGGAAGAGGAGGTGGAAGAGGAGGAGGTTAGGCTAGAAGATAATGTTGATGACTGATTCTCGTTATAATTTCCTTCCCTCTTCCTCTTCCTCCTCCTTCTCCTCCTCCTCCTCCTCCTCCTCCTCTTCCTCCTTCTCGTGGAAAGCTGAATACGCAGTGTGTTGCATTTCTTACGCCGGATGATTGGTGTCTGTGTGGCTGATTAAAACCTTGAGACTCTGCAGAATTTATTGTTTTAATGGTTTGTTTCATTCTTACGGAGTGTCGAATTTTTAATGTTGTAATGATAGACAAGAGCAGGAGGAGGAGGAGGAGGAGGAGGAGGAGGAGGAGGAGGAGGAGGAGGAGGTGAAGAAGAAGGAAGATGGAAATGGAGATACATATGAATTTGTCAAGTTGCTTTTAAAGTGTGTGTGTGTGTGTATGTGTGTGTGTATGTGTGTGTGTGTGTATGTGTGTGTGTGTGT
This sequence comes from Metacarcinus magister, assembly GCA_029783475.1. Classification (NCBI taxonomy): domain Eukaryota; kingdom Metazoa; phylum Arthropoda; class Malacostraca; order Decapoda; family Cancridae; genus Metacarcinus; species Metacarcinus magister. The sequence goes on along the minus strand of JAPQNM010000011.1, from coordinate 2,225,349 downwards.
ATGTGTGTGTGTGTTGTGTTTTTGAATATTTGATTAGGGATGGAACAATGCACTCTCTCTCTCTCTCTCTCTCTTTTTCTCTCTAACACACACACACACACACACACACACACACACACACACACACACACACACACACACACACACACACATCTCAGGTCACCTCAAACGTCAACCAAATCTGAAAAGAAAACACAAAAATTATTGAACAAATCAACACACACACTTTTACAGATCCTACCCACGCCCTTCTGCATTAGGTACAAGGCGCCCCCAGGCTGCCACTCCACGCCCACCACAGTGTAAGGCCGCCCACCTGCCGCCACCCCAACATATAGCTTCTTATTGTTGAGGAAAATTGCACCAGTCAAGTTTTTCTGATTTTTTTCTAAAGTGTAAAACGGAAATTAGTCTGAACCGCTTACATGCTCTCCTCCTCCTCCTCCTCCTCCTCCTCCTCCTCCTCCTCCTCCTCCTCCTCCTCCTCCTCCTCCTCCTCCTCCTCCTCCTCCTCCTCCTCCTTCTCTTCCTGCTCCTTCTCCTCCTCCTCTTCTTCCTCTTCGTCTTCTTTTTCGACTTATTTCTAATCTCATTCATGTCTTCTTACCCTTCCTTCCTCCTCATCCTCCTTCTCCTCCTCCTGCTCATCTTCCTTCCTCCTCCTCCTCCTCTTCATCGTATATTTTTTCTATTTTATTTTTGTATCGTATTCTTGTCTTCTTTTTCCTCCTCCTCCTCCTAATTATCTTCTTCTTCTTCTTCCTATAGATTCACACCTATAGAAGAATCACCTTTTATAATACCATCACAATCCTTTTTTCTTTCTATCATTTATTATCTATTCTATCATTTATTACTTCGATCCGATCCTGTGTTAGAGTCGAGAGTCAAAGCATTGGATTCCCTTCCCCTCCCTCCCTTGTGTTATTCAGCTTCCGTGTGTGTGTGTGTGTGTGTGTGTGTGTGTGTGTGTGTGTGTGTGTGTGTGTGTGTGTGTACGTGTGTGTGTGTGTGTGGACGTGTGTGTGTGTGTGTTATGCAAGGAGCGACTGAAGTGTTGTACAATTTTTTTCCTTTTAAATATTCGAATGTGTTCCTTTATAGAAGACCTCGAGAGAACTGTACATTGAATTTCACTTCCCTGTAAACTATCTCTCTTTCTCTCTCTCTTTCTCTTTCTCTCTCTCTCTCTCTCTCTCTCTCTCTCTCTTTCTCTTTCTCTTTTTCTTTTTCTTTTGTCATTTTTCTCCTCGTTTAGTGTTCCTTAGTTATCACCTTTTTCATCTTTATGTGTCTATTATTTAGTTGTTTTTTTTCTTCTTCTTTATTTATGTTCCTCGCTACAGATGCTCTTAACTTGGACCTGTAATTGGGCAGGATACTTAGCAGGACACACACACACACACACGAGTGGTGAGTGTTCTTCGTCAGCAGTCACGTCAACAACTCTAAATTACTGCTTCTTCCTCCTCCTCCTCCTCCTCCTCCTCCTCCTCCTTCTCCTCCTCCTTTTCCTCCTCCTCCTTCTTCTTTTTCCTTCTTTATCTCTCAACACCTGCTTTCCTTCCTTCAATCTTTCTTCCTTATCAACACTTCCTCTTCCTCCTCCTCTTCCTCGTCTTCCTTCCCGCTAACAGCAGCCACCAACGCGCCCTAACAAGAGTGCTATTAATTCACGCTACATTTCCACGCGACTCTCACTCTGGTATTCCGTCTCAGGGGTGGCTTGAGGGCCCAGCCGCGCCGCCCTTCCTCAAACATTCCCTCACTCTTCACTTCGGCGGGAGGGTCGCGTCGTGGTGGCCGCAGGAGGAGCAGGAGGTCGTCGATCCAGCACCTCCCAACACCGTCTTGTCGACCCTCCACTCGCAATAACGCCTCCTCGCCGCTATTATCTTTCTAGTTTATGTATCAGAGGAGCGTTTTAATCGAGCCATTACCTCCCATTTGTGCGGCGTCGTTCCGGAGAGTGCAGTTGTCGTGGCCGCCAACATTTTAGGTCCAGCGGCAGCCGTCCACATTACACATTAATAAAGCGCGGCGAGCAGCTTCACAGCCAACATCCTCTGCAGTAAGTGGCGTCGGATGTCACTGTGGCCCGGCGGTAAGGGCTCTTGGTCCTGATGGGGGGTAGGGGGAGGGTTGGTATCCTCCTCCCTCCTCCCTCCCTATCCATTGCCTACTCCTCCTCCTCTTCTTCTTGTTCGGGAAAAGACACGACTGCACCTCATGCCCTCAGGTCCGCGTCAGACTTTTAAGAGCATCGCCTTTGCAGCCGCGGCAGTCAGAAGCAGAAGACACCGGCCTCCCTCCCTCCCTCCACCCTCTGCCCTCCGCCCTCTGCCCTCGGCCTTTCGGGGATGAAAGTCTCGATGCTCTGTAATAATTCCGCGTTGAATGTCTTGCTCATCGTTGTGGACTCAGAGGAGCAATACATCTTGTTATTATTTGAGGTGACTGGCGTGCCTTGGAAGAGTGTCCTGCTCATATTGATGTGATGCCTTATTTATCTCCTTCTTTCTCTTCCTTTCTCTCTCTCCACGCATCCATCGCTTACTCCTATGCCTCCTTCCCTTCCTCTCTTCCTTTATCTACCTCCCCTCCTTCCCTCCAACACACAGCTGCTTCCAAGGACGGAGAACAGAGGAACCAAACTTCACGACGCAATATTAAGTCTTCGCCGCAAAAATTACTAACATTCCCGCGGAGGATGGAAGGAGAGGGCGAGGCACTTCACCTAACCGGAGGACCTCTTGTGGCAGTGACCTCGATGGTGGGGTCACAGGGAGGGAGGAGTGGGTCAAGGGGTGGAGGGAGGGTGTTCGAGGGTCCTGACGCAACACTCTTCACGCCTAAAGTGTTGCACTCACCAAGAGTTACATGCGAGGTTCACTTCCAGCCAACCTTCGTTTTTCTTCTCCTCGTGAAGTTGGTCCCGTTTTCTTTCCGCTCATAAGGACAGGAAATTGTATCACAGACTTACCTATTAATAATTATCCCCTCACGCCTACACCTAATATATAGCGTACGTACTATTCTTCCCTTGGCATCCATAACACACCAGCATTACGCATAGAAAACGTGTATTGGGTGTTGATAAAAGTTTACGCATCCATAACACACCAGCATTACGTATAGAAAACGTGTACTGGGTGTTGATAAAAGTTTACGCGGCCTGCATTTGCCTAGTAGTGATGTCCTTCCTGCGTGTTTTCAATAATTTCACCTTGCCTCTGTTACCTGTGCCGCCACGATGCACAGGTAATGGCCAAAGGGGGACATATACTCTCTTATTCCGGTAAATCAGTTAATACCGTAAAGACACGCCATTGATGACAGATATGTACTTTAAAAACTGGTGTGAGAGAAGAAAGGGAAGAGAAAAAGTATAACAGAGGTAAAAGAGAAAGAAAGAGAGAGTTTTTAAATTTAATAGAACTTGAAAATATCTCGGAAACGTCACAACTCTAAAGGAACAAAAAAAAAACGAAAGTAAATAATGTAAATAAAAATATAAATAAATAAAACCAACCTATACATATATATATAAAAAAAAACTAAAAAAAAAAATACAGGTAACATTTCTACAGGTGCGAAAAAGTTACAATTCCCCTTTTTTTTTAATCTCTCATAATTACACTTTTTTTCCATATTTTCTTTTTGGTGATGTGGCGGAAAGTTAAATTAATATGTTGTGTTTTGCTGACTCGGATTTGCAAGATTTAATGTTGAGTGGGCGTGTTGTGTGATGGAAGAGTGTTGGCGCGGCAGAACTGTGGCGGTGGTGTGTGGTGGTGTGTGGTGGTGTGGTAGGACGGTGGTGGTGGTAGAAAGTACTATACTCTCTCTCTCTCTCTCTCTCTCTCTCTCTCTCTCTCTCTCTCTCTCTCTCTCTCTCTCTCTCTCTTTATGTATGCATATATGCACGTATGTATACATGCATGTGTTTGTATGTCATCA
>JAPQNM010000011.1:2208889-2216389 GCA_029783475.1 Metacarcinus magister | reverse complement strand
AGGGGAGTTACAGGTGATAAGGAAGGGAGGGAAGGGAGAGAAAAATGAAAAGGTAGAGAGGGGAGTTACAGGTGTGAAAGGAGGGAGGGAAGGGAGTTACAGGTGATAAGGGAGGGAAGGAAGAGAGTTACAGGTGAGAAGGGAGGAAAGGAAGAGGCAGGTAAGAAGGGAGGGAGGGAGGGTAGAGGCAGGTGAGGAGACGCGGAGGTTAGGTTAGCAGCTCAGCGTGACTCCTTAGCAAAAGTTAAGAGCAACTCAATTAGTTAGAACAGCAGGTAAGTGAGTAGATAGACACACAGGTAGGTAGATAAAGAGATAGAGAGAGGGTGTTACCTACGCGCACACACACACACCACACACACACACACACACACACACACACCACACACGCCTGGGTTATGAGTGCAATAAAACACCTTGCAGAGTGACAGGTATTAAGGTGAGTGCAATGACAGGTAACACATAGGTAACATCACTGAGACATACGTTATGGCAACACTTTTTCAGCGGGCAAGGCGAAGAGAGAGAGAGAAATAGAGTAAGAAAGAAAGAAAAAAAAAGAGTACTGCACGAAGGAGGAGGAAGAGGAGGAGGAGGAGGAGGAGGAGGAGGAGGAGGAGGAAGAGGAGGAGGAGAAGTACCAACAGCAGCAACATATCATAAAAACTGCTCACCTTGTGCTAAAAGTTATCTTAAATAGTCTCTTTCTCACTCCTCCGCCGCCTCCTCCTCCTCCTCCTCCTTCTCCTCCTCCTCCTCCTCCTCCCTTGACCTCCTCCATATCCGGTATCTAATGGGGTCTCTTTATCGTGTTGTGAATCTATGCGGATATTCATCACACCCAAGATGAAACGAGCGGCGGCTGTCAACCAGAAATTGGATCGCGGTCAGTGAGTCAGGAGAGGAGCGCCATCTGGGACCCTAGCGGAGGTGTGGGTAACTACGAGTAATGGTTCTTCCCTTCCCTTCCCTTCCTTTTACTTTCCCTTCCCTTCCCTCTTCTTACCCCTTCTTTGTTTTCTTTCTTTTTTTCTTTTCTTTCTCTCTCTTGCTTGCTCTCTCTCTCTCTCTCTTTATGTAGTATGATATGAAGTATGTTATTACTTAAGACCAGACCGGCGATAATCATAACAATATCATCGATGTTAAGTATCTCTCTCTCTCTCTCTCTCTCTCTCTCTCTCTCTCTCTCTCTCTCTCTCTCTCTCTCTCTCTCTCTCATGTATGCGTGTGTGTGTGTACGTGTGTGTGTGTACGTGCGTGCGTGTGTATCACTTCATCAACGTGACAAAACAGTTACGATAATACCACACAAAAAAATAAATAAATAAATAAAGACGGAACTAAAATAAAAAAAATAAAATAAAATAAAAAAATATATAAAAAAAAACTTCATTGATACTTCCAGGAGAAGGGAAAAAAAAATAATCGTAAGCTGAGGATAAAGTTATAAAAGATGACTGAGGGAAAGGAAAAAAAATAATACACTGAATATTTGATGACAGGTATGGAAGGAAGAGAGTAGATTGAGGAAGAAAGGAGGAGGAGGAGGAGGAGGAGGAGAGAAGAGGGGAAGGAGGAATAGAAGGGGAGAGACATGAGGGGAATAGAAGAGGGATGAGAGGGGTGAAAGGTGAGGGGTGAGGGGTGAGAGGTGTGTGGGGGGAGGGGTGAGGAGGATTCAGGGTACAGAAACCAACGCTAATTAAGTTCCAAGTTTCCCCTTCCAAGTTGTCGTGTTATGTGCTGGCGTGTAGTACATGTGTGTGTGTGTGTGTGTGTGTGTGTGTGTGTGTGTGTGTGTGTGTGTGTGTGTGTGTGTGTGTGTGTGTGTGTGTGTGTGTGTTATTGAGACTATTAACACACCTTGAAAATCTACTACTACTACTACTACTACTACTACTACTACTACTACTACTACTACTACTACTACTACTACTACTACTACTACTACTACTACTACTACTACTACTACTACTACTACAACACCTGACTCACTTAATACAGGTAGGTAGGTACACTTGCCTAAGTTTCCTGCGAGGCGTGGAGTGGAGTAAGCGAGGTGATCTTTTTTTGACTCAAGAAAGTTGGCGCAGTGAAAAAATTTGAACAAGAACCATAACAAAGGAAACACACACACACACACACACACACACACACACACACACACACACACACACACACACACACACACACACACACAGGCCTCCTCCATTATGTATACCGTATGTAAATGTTGCCGCAAAGACAACGCTTTGCCATTACTCCGCTTAGCTACAGGGACGGTAAGTGAGCACCCACCCGCCCTCACGCCCACCCTCACGCCCGCAGGGAGGGAACACCACTCCGAAGGGCGCCTCTACATCCCACCCTCATCTACCGGAAACCAGGGAGGAGGAAGAGGAGGAAGAGGAGGAGGAGGAGGAGGAGAGTTTAGAACGACGATGAGGAAAAACAAAACTGTGAACGCGGAGGAGGTAGAAGAAGAGGAGGAGGAGGAGGATGGGCGTCGACATGAATAATGGGCGGGTCACGCTGACCAAGAGAGTCCGTGGTCGTCTGTAACTGTCGTCCAGGAAGGTCTGCTTATCTGACTCTGTCCTGTGGCTGGGAGTTATGGGACGACCCCGGATATTGTGTCCCGCTCAGGGCATCACCAGGAGGAGGAGGAGGAGGAGGAGGAGGAGGTAGTGGTGGTGGTGGTGGTGCAGAACGACAACAACAACAAGAACGAAGGAAGAGAAAAGACTAAATGCAGGAGAAGAAAAAAAAATAGAAGAAGAGGATGACTAAAATAAATACAATAAGAATGAGAGGATTAAAAATAACGCTAAAAAACAAGACGAAAGAAAAAGCAATAAAAGAAAAGCAGAAAAGAAGGAAGACGAAAATAGAGAGAGAGAGAGGAAGAGAGAGAGGAAGAGAGAGAGGAAGAGAAGAGGAAGAAGAAGTGGAAGAGAAGCGTCAGGGGAAGAACAAGAGGGGAGAACGGAAGTAAGTCGAGAAAAAGAAATGGGAAAACTGCCTGTTACGAATTTCCAAACTTTACTCCCCTCACTCCTTCACTCCTTCACTCACTCCTTCACTCCTTCACTCACTCCCCTCTCTCTTCGACAGCCTCGCCACCCCTGAAGGACTTGAACCCTCGATAAAAAGGCGATGCAAGGCGATGTAAGGCTCTCTTTCTTCATCACCCTTTCCCCTTCCTTCACCCCTTTCCCTTCCTTTACCCTTCCCTTCCCTCTCACTTTCATCTTAGTCAAAATAAATTCTCCCGAGGTTTGCGAGCCAGTTGAAAGTACAAGACCCTTAATGTAGCTCTTGTGTTAATTTGTGTATAGGTATGTATGTATCTACTCTTACTACTACTACTACTACTACTACTACTACTACTACTACTACTACTACTACTACTACTACTACTACTACTACTACTACTACTACTACTACTACTACTACTACTACTACTACTGCATTTCATCAAGACAGTATATGTGTAAATTGAACTTAAGTAAGACCGAATGACATCCAAAAAGAAAGCCAAGTACATTTGCTAATGAGAGAAAGTAAGGAAGCGAGAGAGTGAGTGAGTTAGTGAGTGAGTGAACAAAAATGAGCAAGAGGTAACGACAAGAGGGAATATGGTCAAAGCACAGGAATGATTAATGAAAGAGAGAGAGAGAGAGAGAGAGAGAGAGAGAGAGAGAGAGAGAGAGAGAGAGAGAGAGAGAGAGAGAGAGAGAGAGAGAGAGAGAGAGAGAGAGAGAGAGAGAGAGAGAGAGAGAGAGAGTTTACTACACAGAAATAAAAATACACAATCTTTCTCACTCTCAGATACACAAATCATATAAACTATAGTAGAGACCAGATAATAAAAAAAAATAATAAACAATAATAAACAATAAATAATGATAACTAAACAAAAACAACAGAACATCGAACTGCGCATGCGTGGGAGTCTGCGCAGAACACGAACACAATCAACACAATCAACACAATCAACACAGTCAACACAGTCAACACAAGTATTATCATAACCTTCCCAGGGGCGTTGTTGTATAGGTGTTATCAGGGTAGGACGCAGAGATAACCAAGAATACAAGACAGAAGGCAGAGAGTAGCGGTGGTTCCATCCTAAGCAGCGCAGGTTATTAAGGGAGTGTGTGTGTGTGTGTGTGTGTGTGTGTGTGTGTTGCAGTCCCCTGGGTGAGATGGTACCCAAATATAAGCAAGCACACACACACACACACACACACACACACACACACACACACACACACACACACACACACACACACACACACACACCTGCACAAAGTAAATACGTCATCTAAAATTATATTCATTAATCATCTAAAAATAATCATGACTGAATATTCTTGACATATTTAATGAATGTATTTTTATTCTAATCTTATGACATACGATACACATTAATTCAATATTATGCACAATACTTTTTTGAGTGTCTTCTGTAAATATGTCTTTCTCTACCCTTTATAATGTACACTGTGTTACTATTAATGATGATGATGATGATGATGATGATGATGATGATGATGATGATGATGATGATGATGATGATTAAGAATGGGAAGATAAATATATATATCCTATAAATATATGTCCCAAAATATTTCTTACCTATAATACATGTAAAAATATTAGTTTATAGCATAAGTTATCTATTACAAACACACACACACACACACACACACACACAGGTACACACATACATACATACATACAGCCGGCGCCAAATATCCACACTGATGCCTTTCATTCTAATCTTTTCGAAGTGTCGTTGCTTTTTGTCGTCACATCCACATCACACATTTGCATATAAATGATGATGATAATTAGTTACTAAGAAACTTTATTACCGCGGGAAATAACTCTTCCCCGATACACCACCTATTTTTTTTTCCCCTATTTTTTTCCTCTCGTCTTTTTATCCCTTTTTTTTTGTTGGTTCGGAATTGTAAAATATTTTCTTTAATCACGTGGTTTAATATTAGTTAAAACTGATAGAGGAAAACAGATTACAATTTGAAGTATGAAATATGCAGCTTTTACCTAAATTTCGTTTCGTTTCATATATATATTTTTGTTTTATATATTCATTTATTTATTCTTTTTTTTTCATAATTTTCCACGTATCTATCTATTCCCACGAAGGTAATTTATGTATTAAATTAATGAAAGGTGTTTTGGGCTCAGGTAAAAAATGTTGCGTTGAATTTTAGGTTCAAACTTATGGGATGTTTAAGTGTACAAGGGTGAAATTTAACCCATACAAGGCTGGTGGTGATGTGTGTGTGTGTGTGTGTGTGTGTGTGTGTGTGTGTGTGTGTGTGTGTGGGTGTGTGTGTGTGTGTGGGTGTGTGTGTGTGTGTGTGTGTGTGTGTGTGTGTGTGTGTTTAGATCCCACGCACATCCATAAATAGGAAGCAATTAAGAGGTGTTACCGTCTGTATGTCTGCCTGCCTGTCTGTCTGTCTGTCTGTCTGTCTGTCTGTCTGTCTGTCTGTCTGTCTGTCTGTCTGTCTGTCTGTCTTGCCTTCAGCATTAATAGGAACGAAAAACAGCTCACTCACTCCTCCTCTCAGCCCTCCTACTTCTCATTATCTCATCTCCTTGTCTAACTCTTCCTCCTCCTCCTCCTCCACTCAGCCAAGCAAGACTCTCGCTATACAAGAATCATGGCTGACATTCACAAAACTCCCTGCATGATGAACTAATGGGAAGGAAGAGAGTAGCAGAGCCAGCCCCGCGACGCCCCACCCTTCACCGCTAACCAATCAACACAGGGAGAGGATCGACGACGGTGACTCTTGTTGGGTGTATTGGTGTGTAGCGTCGCCTCGTTTACTGTCCCATCATGTTCTTTACGGGGTTACAAATTGGTCGCATGCTCCACACTCCACACTGCACCCTATTCTCCCCTCTTTGTATATGAATCTCCTTCTATGGAACGTTTTCAGTTGTTGTGTTATGGAAAGTTAATAGTGGTTGATATGAAGTTATTTTTTTCATGGTGTTGTTTGAATAATTTAGAAAACGTAGGTAGCTTCTTCACTTTCCTTAATATTGAAACCCATTTTCTTTCTGGTTTCGTAGCTTATTCTTCCTTGGTAAACTATTATAATCGAAGGGATTGGGAAGGGGATGAAGTGCTTCCTGTATCTTAGTAACGTGGGGAGGAATAATTCACCTTTGTGTGGATAAAACTATGAGTAGGAGATAAAAGTGTAATCAGTGTGTTTTACGGGACTCAAGTTGCGGATCACAAACTTGGTAGTCTCACAAAGGCTGCACAGTGTAAAAACTTATCACAGCTCAAAGAGGAATACAAGAAAAGAACGTTCAGGCGAAACATGGAGGGAGAAAAAAATAAGCATCTTGAGATTAGGGAACAAACTCAACTAAAAACAAGCTAAACTAAGGATATTCTGGCTGCCATTACGAATAAATAGATTTGGGAAGGAGGCGTTATATAAAGGGAAGATAGACAGATGCCATAGATAGATAGATAGATAGATAGATAGATAGATACAATAGCTACAGTGACAGCCAACGTAGCATTGACACACCATACAAGATACAACACTAAGAAGATACAAACTAACAACATAAAAAAGATATTAACAAAATTATAAAAAAAAGCAAGAATTCGCGGCTTTTTTTTTTTCTTTTTCTAACGGGATCACAAATATAGATTAAGTATTCATTTGTGTGGGTTAAGGCAATGGATTCTTACACTACTATTATATTCTTACAGTCATGTGAAGTTTATAAGTCGTTTCGTATGCTGCTCCAAGTGGTTCATGCATTGTGTGTGTGTGTGTGTGTGTGTGTGTGTGTGTGTGTGTGTGTCATGGACGAACGAGTGGAGCTTCGAAGAAAAAAAACATTCGATCAATGATGCACAACAACCACTAATGTCACGGTATTGGTTGCTGCCACCACTACTACCTACAACCTGCATCTTATCTATCCCCTCACCACCACCACCACCACCACCACCACACACCAAGGTCACTGCGCGGCCCTCATCACCACCTACACTACATCACCTCTCACCACCACCTCACCACCACGTCACATCACCTCACCACACCTCACCACACTAACTCATATCAATACGTGTCACTTTATCATTGTTTTCACTCCTATGATTAAGAAAATTAACATAAGCTAGGAATAGAAAAATATGTATATGAAAAAAGCCGCTCAATTTTTTTTCTCTCTATTTCTCTATTAAGTTTACAGTGAGGAAATACCATAATGACAAGGGTAAATGTAGATCCAGAAATAGATCAGCTTACGAGTGACTCAAACTGTAGCCAGCTTGCCCGAGGAAGCATCAAGGTATAGGAGAGAAATGTATTGAATTGAAACTAGAGACAGAAATTCATTACCATTTGGTGGTTGGATGATATTAACGATGAGGGAATGAACTGTGTGGAGGGAGCTTTACCTTAGATAGCTAGAGATAAG
>JAPQNM010000011.1:2176389-2203889 GCA_029783475.1 Metacarcinus magister | reverse complement strand
GTCCCGTGAAGGCGTGTGTTCAAGTCGCTGCCGCCGGCCTCGACAATCCCACTGTCCTGCCGCCCTCCGCCCACCACGCCCACCCACAATGTCGCGGAAAACTAAGCGATAAATATATTCTGAGTTGGGCGCGTGTGGAGCCGCCTCGCTAACAGGCGTCCGAATACCGTTAATGATGCCTATTTTGAAAGCTTTCGAATAACGAGACATTTTTTCCTTTTAGAAACTTTTCCTTTTTTTACACTACTTGAGATTTTCCGCCCGGCCGCCGCCCCTCAACTCCGGGGGAATGAGATAAACAACTCAAATCTTGGCGTATAATTTTCACACACATTTGTTATTGTCAGAGTGATGCGCCCCGCCCCGCCACACCCCGCCCCGCCCCGCCACACCCCAGTTAGCGGATGTAGGTAGAAGGCGCTGCTGGGGAGAAAGGAAACAATTCATTCCTTCCCTTGTATTGACGCCGAAGAGACCAGGCGACTGAATGCTTAAAAAAGGTAACTTGTCCACCCAATTTCTGTTCCGTTGCGTGACTACCACAATCATTTTTGAAGGCGTTAATGCCACGTTTTGGTTCCGGCGCCAACCTCACTCACTTTTCGACTCGCCCCCAGCAAGAGTTTCATTTTTTGTAACCAATCCTACTCATTCCAGCCTCGTCAATACTAGATCGGGTTGCCTTGTCCCCTCTGGACGTGTGGGCGGGGGAGGCGGCAGGGCGTGTGTGGCTGGGAGGGAGAAAACACACAAAACTAATAAAGAACCTTGAGACCCACACGCCAGCCCACGCCTCACCCACACTATGAAATTCTGACAACACACGAACACACCCCACCACTCTAGGCCCGACGCCCGCACTAGGAGGCAACACAGTGGGTCAGCGAACAGGTGTTGAAGAGAAATGTGAAGGTGGTTTCATTATCACCTGGCAGGCTTCATTATTACCTGTGTTACCTTGATGAAGTGTGGATAAACAGTGGAGGAGGAGGAGGAGGAGGAGGAGGAGGAGGAGGAGGAGGAGGAGATGTCCCTCAGCCCATCCCAGAACCTCCATATTGCTTTCCACCCTCTTCCCTTGCATTCCTGCCACCCATTTTGTCCTGAGCCATTATTTATCGTTGCTTGTTTACATGGTCCACCCCAGCACTGTCCCACTCTCTCTCTCTCTCTCTCTCTCTCTCTCTCTCTCTCTCTCTCTCTCTCTCTCTCTCTCTCTCTCTCTCTCTCTCTCTCTCTCTCTCTTTTCGCATCATTCTTTTCCCCTACGACTCTTCCTCTTCTTCTTCTTCTTCCTTTCTCTCTTCCTCTTTCATTCCTCCTGCGGGTTCTCCTCCTCCTCCTCCTCCTCCTCCTCCTCCTCCTCCTCCTCCTCCTGCATTCCAACCATCAATTCTTCCCTTCCTCTTCTGCTTCGTTTCTTCCTTTCATCTCCCTCCTGATCTTCTTCCTCCTCCTCCTCCTCCTCCTCCTCCTCCTCCTCTTCATTTTGTTTCTTTTTTTTCTATCTTTTCTTCTTATTCTTCTCTTCCTTATTATCCTTCCCACTCTTCCTCCTCTCTTCTTCCTCCTCCTCTTCCTCCTCCTCCTCCTCCTCTCCTCCTCCTCCTCCTCCTCCTCTGTTGCTCTCTTCCCATTGTATCTTCCGCATTTATTTTCCTCTATCACTTCTTCTTGAGCTTAGACTCCAGAGACTCCTCCTCCTCCTCCTCCTCCTCCTCCTCCTCCTCCTCCTCCTCCTCCTCCTCCTCCTCCAAAAAATGAGGGAAAAGAAAGGATCCATTACCGGTTTTCTGGACACTGGATGATCGGAGAGAGAGAGAGAGAGAGAGAGAGAGAGAGAGAGAGAGAGAGAGAGAGAGAGAGAGAGAGAGAGAGAGAGAGAGAGAGAGAGAGAGAGAGAGAGAGAGAGAGAGAATGAAGGAGGTACTAAGAAGGAAGATTTTGGCATTTGCTTTTTCCTCCTTTCCTCCCCTCCCCCCCTTTATTCATTTTCTTTGTGCCTGATATACATTCTTTTTCTTTTCCTTCTCTCTCTCTCTCTCTCTCTCTCTCTCTCTCTCTCTCTCTCTCTCTCTCTCTCTCTCTCTCTCTCTCTCTCTCTCTCTCTCTTCTTCTTCTTCTTCTCTTGTTTATTTTCCTTGTTTTATCATTTATCTTTTCACTTGCAAGGTAGAAAAATTGAGGGGAAATGAGAGGAGGAAATGAGAGGAAAATGAGAGAAGAGAGGTAAGGGTACTGATAGTGAGTGAGAGAGGGGAGGGAATAAGAGGATGAGAAAAGAATGGTAAGGCGGGGAAGATGAGGGTAAAGTGAGGGGAGGAAGTGAGGGGAAGGAAGGCACCGCACCGTAACCCCTCGCCCAGATCCCTCGCCGACCGCAATGAAGGTTTGAGTGTCGGGCGGAAGAACCTCTTTCATTAAAATGTAAATTGAATCCAATTCTTCAAACTAGAGAGGTATACATCTTGCATGGGGGGAGGAGGAAGAAGAGGAAGAGGAGGAAGAGGAGGAGGAGGAGGAGGTAGTAGTGGTGGTGATGGTTAGTAAGATAGCAAAAAAATATTCCCCTTTCCTCTTTCCCTTCACCTGTTTTTGTTTTTTTTCGTCACTTCTCACGAAACGAAACAGAGTCGAATACTTGCAAGTGTTTCGAGGCAAAGAGTGAAGCTTCGACCTGAGATACAGATGATTCATGCATCTTAAGAAGGGAGAGGGAATGAGAGGAGAGAGAGAGGGAGAGAGAGAGGGAGAGGATAGTGGTCATGAGGGAGACTATGATATAACAAGGGGTGAAGGGAGAAATAGGGAGAGAAAGATGCGAAGAAGGGACTAAAAAGGAAGGGAGGAATGAAGGGGAAGATGAAAGGGAGGAGAGGGAATGAAAATAGAGAAAGGAAAAAGGAAAATAGAATAGATAAAATGACTCTATAGTATAAGAAATTTTAAGATAACCATTCACTAAATCCTACCAGGTAAATAAATAGACACCTGTTGAAGCCTGGCCCACCTTAATTAGAACACCTTGTAATGGATGTATAGATGCAAGAATCATGACTTTATTTATTGTTTTATTTCCCTTTTCGTCTTTTTGGTTCGTTCCTCTTTAGCAACGGAACGGAACCAAGGACAACACTATCGAACTGAAGCCCACTGTAACAACGTAGAGGCTATACACCCCTTCACTGCCCTTCCCTTTAAACATAAACACACACACACACACACACACACACACACACACACACACACACACACACACACACACACACACATACACCTATACAATACTATACACGTCCTGAAGATGTATGTTGAGGTTAGGTTAGGTTAGGTTAGGTTAGGTTAGGTTAGGTTAGGTTAGGTTAGGTTAGGTTAGGTTAGGTTAGGTTAGGTTAGGTTAGGTCAGGTTAGGTTAGGTTAGGTTAGGTTAGGTTAGGTTAGGTTAGGTTAGGTTAGGTTAGGTCAGGTTAGGTTAGGTTAGGTTAGGTTAGGTTAGGTTAGGTCAGGTCAGGTCAGGTTAGGTTAGGTCAGGTCATTGTTACACCTTCACACCTGCATCACACCTCCACTCCAACACCTGTGGAGGGAGACTAACCAGGTACTAACACTTCCTCCACACTCCACCACACTCCCCTTCGAAAACCATCCATTTCACTCACCTCCTCTCCCACCTCTCTCCTCCTTCCCTCCTTCCCTTCCCTCTTCCTCTCCACCACTTACTCAACTCCCTCCCTCAGAAGCAAAACAATTCACCGTTTCGCCCTCCTCCTCCTCCTCCTCCTCCTCCTCTCTGTGGGCTCCTAAAAAGCAGTTGTAATTTGGGTAGGTTGAAGTTTACAATCCGGGTAGAGCCATCAACATGCAAAGTACCACCGCCATTTGTTACTGCAGCCTCGTTTGTCTTGTGGCAGGCGGTGTGTGAGGGACGCGGGAGTGATGCCAAGGGTGTGGAGCTGACGGGGCAGGGTGGGGCAGGGTGGGGCAGGGTGGGGCTGATTGGAAGGTGGAGGGGGTGATTGGTATAGGGAATGTGTAAGGTGAAGAATGGTTGTATAGGGAAGTGTGAGACATTAGAAGGAGTGGGATTAGGAGTCAAGAGTGAAGAGTGACTGTTGTAGAATGATTGGGTTAAGATGTGATTGGAAACTGGTTGAAGTGAGGAAACTGGTGACTGACTGACTGGAAAATAGACTTCTGAGTTGAATTTAAGGATGGAAATAAGAGAGTACACTAAGGAAAGACGAATTGATGAAGAGATAACTGACAGAGGCAAAGATTGTATATAAACCAAGAGTCTTAAGATGGTAAAAGGCGTCGTAAGGCTTAGTGATGAACTACCTTGAGCTGTAAGACCCATTACGAGATTGTACGTGGAAGTTCAGAATATATGTGTTCCTTACTAGCTAGCAAGGAGTGTGTAGGCGACTGTACGTGGGTTAGTGATAGCTGTCATAATCTCGGAATTGGTTATTGATGCAGCTTAATAGTACTGTGTTAGATCTTTTAATGAAACTGATGAACTTCCTGATGACAGTATAGTGAAAGGTTTTAATCGACATGGTAAAAGAAGGAAGCTCTTTCTTACGTACCTTCTGGAGTCCTTGGGAAATAAATGAGTCCTCTTATCTTTCCCCGCAAACACCACACTGAAGGTAACTGATAATGGAACAGAAAACGGAAGGAGAGGTTACTTAACACAAAGATAACTGAGGAAAGTAAAAAAGTAACTTAAGGAAGGAAGAGTGGATAGGAAACATGGGAAGAGAGACATGAGGGAGGGCGGGATGACTAAGGCAAGACTGACTGATGAAGACAGATAGCCAGGAAGAGGAGGAGGAGGAGGAGGAGGAGGAGGAGGAGGAGGAGGAGGAGGAGGAAAAGATTACAAGGAGAAAGGAATGACAGACCATCAGTGCCAAGATATCTTTTACCTTAATTAGAATGTTAATTATTTCCTACTATGGCCTGTCTAGCCTCAACTTGCATCACCTACTCCACTGAGAGAGAGAGAGAGAGAGAGAGAGAGAGAGAGAGAGAGAGAGAGAGAGAGAGAGAGAGAGAGAGAGAGAGAGAGAGAGAGAGAGAGAGAGAGAGAGAGAGAGAGAGACAAATAGAAAAACATAGACACAGATAATAAAAAAACAAACAAAAAAAAACACACACACAACAACGAAGATAAAAAATTAAAAAAAAATGAAAAAAAAATAAAAATTTGAGCATACATACAAAACCACACACATCAAAACATATACAAACAAACAAACACAAAACAAAAGAACACACAGACATCACAACGATCTATTCTATTCCTTTCCATTTCTTTTTTTTTCTCTCTCTCTCTCTCTCTCTCTCTCTCTCTCTCTCTCTCTCTCTCTCTCTCTCTCTCTCTCTCTCTCTCTCTCTCTCTCTCTCGCTCTCTCGCTCTCTTTCTTTTTCAATTTACATCGCCTAATTTCCCGGTGGATCCTCTTGTCACGTGTTAATTATCATTCGTGTTTGATGATCATGAAACGGTTTCCACACATGCAAAAGAGAGAGATTAATGGAAGGAGTTGACAATTTAGATCCCCTTAAAAGGTATTAGAATTAGACTTCAACTCCCTTCCTTCCTTCCTTCACTTCCTTCCTTCCTTCTTTTCTTCTCTCCCTTTCAATCACTCAAATCTATATGTAGTTCAAGGTCAGGTTTGTGTATAAGTTTCCTGCAGGTTAAAATGAGGTCGTTAGGTCGTTAAGTCGTTCAGTCGTCTTTAACTAGCCTTACCCCTGCCGTTATCACCCTGCCTTTATCACCCTGCAATCACCCCTGTCTTCACCCTGCCAAGACCACATTATTATACATATTTTTATGCAATTATGTACTTGAGGGGATTTTAATATTTTTTTCTATTTTTTGTTTATAATATGAATTGTCCTCTCTCTCTCTCTCTCTCTCTCTCTCTCTCTCTCTCTCTCTCTCTCTCTCTCTCTCTCTCTCTCTCTCTCTCTCTCTCTCTCTCTCTCTCTCTCTCTCTCTCTCTCTCTCTCTCTCTCAATTGAAACTTTCCATTGATATAAAGTTGTTTTTTTTTCTCTCCCCTCTAATTCCCTTTCTCTCTTTCTCTCTTTCTCCTTTCTTTCTTCTCCCTCTCCCTACATCCTTTTCTCTATCCCAACACATTATCTTTACATAATTCTTCTAATTCTCCTTCCCTCTCACTTCCTCTCTTCATCACCGCATTCCTCTGTGTCCTCTACGCTTCTTTTTACTTTCTTTTCTTCTCCTCACCTCAGTTCTCTCCCATAATCTTCAATCCATCTACTGTCTTCCCTCCCTCTATCCCCCCTTCCCTCCCTCCCTCCTCCTTTCCCTCCTCACTTAAACATTTGCCTCCTACGATCCTCTCCTTCCTCCCTCTATACTGTATCCCCTTCCTAGGACATTCCCCTCCCTCCCTCCCTCCCTACCCTCCTTCCCTCCCTCCACACTTCAAGCAGCTCCCTCACTTTTCTCCTTTCCTCCCCTCATTACGCGTCTCCCCTGCAGCGGCCCTTCCTTCTCCCCAACACTCTCGACTGAGTAATAAGAAGAGGAGGCAACACGTTTATCAACTTAGGAAGATCTCCTCAGGTGCGCGAGGCTGAGGGCGTGGAGGGCCGGCGAGGGTCCGAGAGCCTCTCAAGGACGAGGCAGGGAAGGAGGCAAGCAGGGAGGTAGGAAGGGAGGCAGGGAGGGAGGGAGGCAGGGAGGCAGGGATGATGGAAAAGATGGAGAGGGGAAGTAGAGAGGGAGGGAGGGAGGGAAGCAGGGAGGCAGGGAGGCAGGGAGGGAGGGAAGCAGGGAAGGAAGGAGGCAGGGAGAGAAGGAAGCAGGGAGGCAGGGAGAGTAACAGAAGAGAGTAACAAAAGACAGTCACAGAAACTAGAGGAGAGGGGTAGAGGAAGGACTGAGAATAAAGGGACCAGAAGGAAAGGAAGGGAAGAGGAGGAGGAGGAAAGGGGTATCAGAAGAGAGGGGAAGAGAAGGGAAAGGAAATGAAGGAGAAGAGGAAGGAAAGAAGATAAGTTTAGAGAGATGAAGATAGGAAGAAGCCTAAAGAAGAAAGAGGTCAAGGGAGGAGGAGGAAGAGGAGGAGGGGGAGGAGGAGGAGGAGGAGGAGGAGGAGGAGGAGGAGGAGAGGGGCCTATATATAGTTGATGGAAAAGAAGAGGGAAGAGTGCAACTGGGGAAATGTATGTAATAAAGGAGGAAGGAGGGGAAGGAGGAAGGAAGGAGGAGGGGAAGAAGGAGAGGAGAGGAGGGGAGGAAGGAGAGGAAGGAGGAGGGAGGAGGGGGTTGCTATCCTCCCGGGGCCTGGCTGCTAATGGCTGCTTCTAAAGAACGCTCTGGTTTACTATTTTTAAAAAGACAGAAAGAAGGAAAGGAGAAGGATGAGAGAAATAGAAGAAAAGGGAAGAAAAAAAAATTTGAATAGAGAAGTGCCAGAGAGAAATCACTTCACCTGAGAGAATGAAAAGGTAAAAAAGTGGAAAATAGGCCTAGGAGGATAAGTGGATGACAGGTGGATGACAGGAAAGTGGATGATGGAAAGATACAAGAAGACCAAGAAATGTGAAGAACGAATGCAAACAGGTAAACAGAAGACAGGTGAGAATAGACAGACAGGAAACAGAAAGGTAAACAGTTAAGAGACAGGTAAAGATAGGAAAACATAAGGAAATGAATATAGATACAAAGACTGGATAAAGATGACAAATTATACATAGAGACCTTAATATATTGGATGGAAATAGATAAATAGGAGTCTGGAGTCTATTATTTAGTGTTTTCCCTTCGTTAGGCAATTAGAGGTTTTCATAATCCACCAACAGTGATGTGAATTTCATGGGGAATGTAATTATTGTCTCGTTACGAATGAAAAAGAACCGCAAACTAAAGCAGTGAACCGTATTTGGAAAAGCCAGCCTAACATGCTGTCCCATTACGACCTATGTATAGTGGTTCTTGATTCTGGTGTGCATGATGTATGAAAGCGAGGCACACACACACACACACACACACACACACACACACACACACACACACACACACACACACACACACACACACACTAAGAATCCATTGTATATTTTTACTAATCATACGAAGTGAACACATTTTTCCCCTCTCACGTGGTTGGTGTTTTCCCGCCTTTTTCATGGTTGGTCTGGGAATTCCTCGATAATGAAACGTGCTAATGTTAAACCGATAATCTAATTTTTGTCACAATGCCTGAGGTAAAGTGCATTACGATAATAAGCCCCACTTTTAGCCCTTAAAGCCTCACTAATAGGTTCTTTTCCAACCATTCTGAGCGGCATAACAGCGACACAGTTACCTCGTTGTGTGGCGGCCTTTACCACCCCGAGGGAACAATCAGCCTGATGTATCGTGATCGGCGCCCAATCATTATCAAGTAATCAGTGGTTAGCGAGTCTGCTGCCGCCATAAACTGCTATAGAACCCCTTCGCAATGGCTTATGTAATGTACGAATGAGATTACTTGGATTTTTTGGGGTGTGTGGGTTAGGAGATCTTGTTCTTATAGATTGTGAGTCTTGTGGGTAAGTGATATTTGTTTACTAGAAGTTCAAGATGGTAGTCAATATGTTGTTACGAGTGATATATTTGTAATAGTGATTTTTTTTTCTCTCTCTCTCTCTCTCTCTCTCTCTCTCTCTCTCTCTCTCTCTCTCTCTCTCTCTCTCTCTCTCTCTCTCTCTCTCTCTCTCTCTTTTTTCACGTGGCCGCCAAATGTTCCACCAACAGCCATTAATGATCACACACCCCCACCCACACCCACACCTCCACACCCCAACCCCCACCCTCCCACCCCCCCCACACCCTCCACACCCCAACCCCCACCCTCTACACCCCCACCCCCACCCTCCACACCCCCACCCACTCCACCCACCCAGTACCCAGCGCCACTTTTGGTCACGCGTCGTAGTAATTGGCAATATAAGTAGTGTCTGCCGCGTCCATCTTAATCAGGCCATTTGGCAGAGCGAGAAAAGGTGAAGCAGACGTGTGTGTGTGTGTGTGTGTGTGTGTGTGTGTGTGTGTGTGTGTGTGTGTGTGTGTGTGTGTGTGTGTGTGTGTAGAGGAATGGAATACTCACAGTCAAGGGGTTTCCAATCTTATTCACGTCAACGCCACCTTACCAGACAAGAAAATAAAATGAAAACGCAATTTTATATATTTATTACCGTTAAGATGTCCTGATGTGGGATCGTCTTAATACGTTGATAACAGTAAATCAGTAACCGTATAATAGATTTAGACGTATACCTCTAATCTGTAACTATATTTCATCGTAAAAGAAATATAACATCATGTATATGTCCTTTGTCCTTTGTACTTCTGTGTATAGGATTGGGAATAATCAACTGAAAAATACTCCAGATCATGCTATAAACTTATAGCTTTTGAAAATATCAAACATTTGTTAGCGCGAAAATATTGGAACATCCCGTCGTCTGATCCGAACTCATATCACAGCCACTTCCATCACAGAGTACGCTGACGAAACTTGGCTTACAAGTAACGTGTTCATATAACATTTAAGGTAGCCCACAGGCATATTGTAGATGTTATTATAATGCTTATTACTATGCACAACATATAAGGGAATTAAAATTTATGAGGGACGGGTCGAGTTCCAAGATGCATTGAGGTAAGTAATGGCACCATTTGTGAGCCTCTCCTCACAACTGGTCAAACCCAGCCCAGTCCTGGCTGATCCCGCCACCAGTTTTTAAAAAATAATAATAATGCATTATTTACCTGTGGTTGAGCCATAGCAGAGAATTCTTTCAGGTGGCAGACAGCCTTGAATGAAGCACAGCGTAGTGTGTTGTTGTGGTATTCAGGATGCCTTATATGCCACAGTTCTTCTATGTCCCTCACTTTATACACACAAGTGTAATTGTTGCCTCACCACACCAAAACAACGTAGACCCAATGAGCCGCCGCCCGCCAGCCATTTTCCCGCTCAAATAATGTCTACAAAACCTGAAGATTCTAGGCTCAAGCGAGTGTTCAGTTGATTGTATTTATTAAGGTAGCTACAATTACTAATCGTTGACTTTTCCAAAAAAAAAAAGTCATCTTTCCAATATACCAATGTGATATCCATATTTTGAACGAGACGACAGAGGAATGCCGTTGCAAAAGCAAAACTCAACAACTGAACTGAACAACAACTTAACTGCCATATATATATATATATATATATATATATATATATATATATATATATATATATATATATATATATATATATACTGCCAGCTGTGACTAACTATCCCTTGAATCAGAGGCCATTTCTGGGATAATCATACAATTCTTAGCTAGTCATGGCTAGCGGCAGCGTGTCAGGCCTGCCATTGGTGCGTCCCTCCCGCCCCGTCCACCTTCCTCCGCCGGTGACTGCATACATCAAAAACAATTTATGACAGAACCGTGATGTCCACTCGGCTCAGCAAGGCGACAGAAAACTTAATCTGTCCCTCAACTCATAAATCACAGGGAACCGATGCGAGTCTGGCGAAGGAACTAACTCGATGCTGTGAAATCTGAACGCGTAAACCAAACATGGAGATAAAATAAACTCACGCATTCAGATAAAGAAAGTGAGGGAGAGAAAGTGAGAAATCATGCGTCAGGTTGTTTGACGAGGAATACATACAAGAAGGAAAACTGATCAGCTGCACCAGCTGTTGTGGCGCAGCGGCAAGGGTCTAGGCTAGGTGGGGGGGGTGGGATCCCGGGAAGGCAGCAATGTACGGCATCTGTTTGCACCGCGGGCCGAGGCGACCGTGAAAGGCAGGCAGTGCGAGTGAGGCTTCGTGGCAGAAAGTTAATGTGATACTGACGACTGTTGTGTGTGTGTGTGTGTGTGAGTGTGTGTGTGTGTGTGTGTGTCATTCACCATGGTCTCGAGGATCACGCGTTGGACTCGTGATTGCCAGCCATAACCCTTACAAAGAAAGCTTACAGCTCTTTATAACTCTGATGTATCACACACCACTCTCCCTTTGCTCAAGGCAGACAGTAACCGCTCCGTCAGTGAACAATCCTTGGCGATCTGAGCAGGGATTGGTACCCGTCTTGCTGGGTAACAGGCAGGGACGTTAACCACTGATCAATGGTTAATTTGTTTACAAGGTGAGTCCATAAAGTTAATATTTATCAAAAAATCAATTACACGTAATAATTATACTCATCTGATAATGACCATAAGGTTATTAGTATTCTTATTTTCTTTCCTTAAACCTAAATTTTGAATATTAAGGAAAGAGGATACATAAAATAATATATATATCATAACTACACCATTTCATCTGATGGCAGGATGACCTTAAGGCACAAAGACAACAAATTTCACAGCATAACAGATAATTAGATACAATAATCGCCGTAGCCACTCGCCTGGAAGATTATAAATCACGTATTTCGTAATTAGCATGCAAGGAATTTCAATTAAGGCGCCTCGCTGTCCAGAGCCAGGCCATGGTGTCGATGTGCAGGGGTGAAGGCTGTTCGATAAGGCTTACCATCCCACCATACAACACACCTCAGCTTACCAATTCCATTTATTGCTGCATTCCCTCAATATTTCGCGGCAAGACAATATTCTGCTTCGCTTTGTTAAATTAAGGTATTATTTTCCATGAAGTTTCTCGCGGTCGTGTGCCTCGTATGGCGGTGAAGGAATTTATGTAAGGAATCTCTGCTGACTTGGAATACAACCGACTTATGCGCATTCCAGACAAGTGTTGGACTTTGGAAAAATTATATGGAATTATAGCGCGCAGGAGTAACATTGGGAAGCATTATCTTGACATACAATAGAAGGAATAAACAACCACCACGCATAAAAAAAAAAAAAGAAAGAGATTATAGTTATCTTGAAAAAAAAATCGTCAGAAGTTACTCCTATTTTTTTTTTTTTAAATATTACTGTGTCCAAATCTAAATTAATGCACACACATAGATCATACAATTATATTCATCTCTATGTACTATAAATAAAATAAAAAATACACACATCTTTATTCCTATCAATCCTTTGCCAGTTAATAATTACCTTGGATACCATTTTGATCCACTGCAAATCGAAAGGACACACTTTATCTCCCCGCCTCTCGTCAAGGGGGAACAAACGTCTCCACCCTCCTCTTCCTCCGTCTCCTTCCTTTCCTTCCTTCTCCCAAATTGATTATAGTCAGCACTAGTGGTGACAGTGAAACACCAATACAAAGGATTTCCGCTGCCGAGGGAAACACATTTCAGGCGGGAAAAGGAAATCCCGCCACCAGACGCTACTGATCCTCGGCCTAGCTGATAGCTACAGGAAATAGAAGTCTTGGCGAAGGATCACTGGCTATTCACTTTTGTCAATTGCGATCTGGTGAATGGGCGGTCCAGCTTATTGGATGATGCCCGTGTTGGGTCTGATTGTGGTGTCCGATATTGGTTGTCTTGTTAGATTGGACGCGGAGCCCACCCACTACAGCCTCGGCGTGGCAGCTCTCAGTGGCTTTTTGTTGGGTAATGGCGGTGAGCAGAGGCTGGTGCAGTCTTCCCACAGACCCGTGAGCCCCTTCCACCCACCCACTCACCGTTCACATAGCCTTTCCACCCCCCCCCTCCTCCCCCCCACCGTCTATCCCTCCCACCAACTCCCCCTCCCCTTCCCCATAGCCCGTGAACGGACCCCTACCACAGGGACAGGCGATGGGAGACTACACTCACATGTCATCATACAGGACACACTAACCTCACACACTCCCATCCCACGTCACACTCACCCGCCTCTCGTTTTCCCTTATCACACATTTCTCGCCTATTACCTTATCTCACACAAGCTTAGACTAAAGTTGATTTGGCATGTAGATAAGGGCACGTTAAGCTGGATAAGATGTCAAGTGAGCCTCATCATAATTAGCCTCCATGATTAATTGCAAGACAAAGGACTCTCTCAACCTTATCACTAATCTTTATCAGCTGCTCTTCTATTCCAGGTCACCCAAGCAAAATTTCCTACCTCATCTCTCCATCTCATTCTCTGTTTGACATTACCTTCCTTTGCCATCCCTTGGTTGCCATTCTGTTACTCTAGCAGTCCATCTATTATCTGCTCAACACAATTATTTTTCTTTGAATTGATGTCAAGATGTCTAACTTAACTCTGCTCCCTAATCTGTGATGCTCTTTTATTATTCCTTCCAATCCCTTTTGGACATTGTATAACTTGCATTCCAGGACATTGGTAAGATTATATCACTAAGGTTGACTCTTCCTACACTCCTACCTCTTTACCCCTCACTCTCCGGCCTTTTCCAGTGCAAGTCAGCCATTTCCAGGTCAACTTTAGGATCCACTTTCTATTTTCTTTTATTCAGTATGAGTGATCTTACCATAGGTCCTTCCTGAAAAATTGGGATGTCCAATAATGCATTCAGAATACATATCATGAAATGTTTTATTTAATATATATTTCCTTAGGTAAATTAATTCACATTTTAATAAAGCACCAGTGAAAAACGGCACGGTACCAATAAGGCTTCACGTCATGTCACTCATAAGAATAGTATGCAAGACTTGCTCTGAAAACTTAACACCACAGGTATGACGCGTGTCAACCCCCACGATGAAGCGGACCCAGCGTCCAGCGCACCACTGGCACCACTGGCACCCAGGCCGAGCCAAGCAGTGCCGCTCATCCACTGCCCATCAACCCATCAATGACTAGTGTGTGTGGGGGGATGGGGAGAGGGAAAAAAGAGAGGGAAAAAGAGAGGGAGAGGGAAAGGGAAAGAGAGAGAGAGAGAGAGAGAGAGAGAGAGAGAGAGAGAGAGAGAGAGAGAGAGAGAGAGAGAGAGATTCACATTCTCTGATTTGTTTGTTTGTAAGTGTTTAGTGTCCCCGATGGGAACATATAATTTAGTCCATAATATCACAGAAGCTGCTGCCTAACTGCAGGGCCACCACACCACGCCTAAGCCATGCAGTACTCGCCCTCCATCAGCTTTCACCTCAACATCACTTATAAGCATTTGTTAAATCATATATAATTTTGCTACTTCCATCTCTATATCTTAAGTAAATTGGCACATTTGTAATCTGCACATGTGAGCTGTAAAGACCAGGAGGTGTGACCCGGCCTCATCACCGACGCCTCAGCGAGTTCTTCAAAGCTGTCTCTATTTCATCAGCAAATCTCCGTCCCGTCCCCGGAGACAGGAAGATTGTCGAGTGGCGGAGGGAGAAGCTCAACACTTGACTGCTTTCATCCACATGCAGATCGACTGTGTGCGTAATTAAGAAATGTCTCATGGGTGAAAGGGAGTGAGGACCCACGCCTACCACACCCCCGACCTGCTGCACGTGGGGGGCATCACCCTCCTCATTCTGGATATCACACAGGCGAAGGTTCACCATCGGGTACCGTTGCAGAGGCATGTCATCCTCACTCTCCTCACTACTCAGGCCATGAAAGATATGCATGGCTTTCTTGCCTCCTGCCGGCACACCCCAACGCTGCTGGGTGACATTTCTAACTGTCTCCCAGAAGACAGAATCGTCGTCTCCAGTTGGTGCGGTAATAATGACGCCCGGCGGCCTGCTGGACGGCTCTGATGGAGACTCCTCGTCAGTGTCCCCATCATGCCAATCCAAGGGAGGTGCCGGCCAGTGGAGGTGCTCACACACCCGCTGCCGCGTCTCTACCTGCCGCCCCTGCTCCCCACCCACCAGGAAAGCAGCAGCTGCAGCGCTCACGCAGGTAACAAAGCCATTCACATAGCTGACTCTTTCCGCTTTACACCTGTTAATAAAGTTGCGGCTGGTGATGGAGTCAATGGTCCTCTGAACGTAGCCTCGAGTTTCACTCTCGTTTTCATTTTCCTCGTCTTGGTGATATCCACTCTCGGGATCGGCATTGCTCTCCCCTCCTTCAACCTTGGCCTCCAACACAACCTGCAATTTCTCTGCCAGCCACGACTCCAGGCCGGTGCTGCCTGCCTCGGGCACGTCCTTCCCAACACTCCCGGACTGTTGCGCCGGCTGATACTCTTCTTGTATCCTCCCTGCCAACACATCATCCAGGAGGGTGACAAGGGTGTGACCGATCACCTTGGCCGTGGTGTCATCCACAAAGGGACGAGGAACACCCAGCATGAGGTAGGCTTTGTGTGGCAGGTCTGGCACCTCAGTCACCTCCACTTGGCTGCTGCAAGTTGTGGTGCCGTGTGTGGTGGGGAAGGAGGCGGAGGCAGAGGCAGAGGTGGAGGTGGAGGTGGATGCGGAGGCGGAGGTAGAGGTGGAGGCAGAGGTGGAGGCAGACACACCACCAGAACCAGTGTCATCAGCAGCAGTAGGAACTCTAGATTGGTTTGTGTGAGTGTGAGTGTGAGTGTGAGTGTGAGCGTGAGGTACACTAGCGAAGACAGCTGTGGCAGCTGAGAGGCGAGGATGAGTGATGAGTGTGACACAGGACAGCAATCCCTCGGCCAGGCTGGTGTGTCTCCACTGTTGCTGGTCCACCAAGTACCACAACTCATCCTCATCTTCATCATCATCAGCACAAGTGACCTGTAGATGAACCCAACAATGAAAAGCTGGACAAGTGTTAGGTTGTCATGGCAATTTATGTCTTAATCCTGGTGATTCCATTTGCTTTGAAGTCCTTGAGAACAGCTTGAGTGGTTTGGGTGGCAGTGTTTCCTAAGGTGACAACGGCCAAGCAATACAATATAGAAGTAACACTAACCTGTAGAGTTGGTCGTTGTGTTGGTGCCACACACAGCCAAGGGGTCCGCTCCTGCCCCCGGTGCCTGATGCTCACTCCAAACCACGGCCACACTCTGAAACAGATCACTTATGTTAGTTACAACTCTTAAATTGTTGGATATTGAATCATCCGCTTGCTTCCACCCCATTCATTGATCACCCGTACAATCATCCAACACCCGGGTGAGGGAGGATGAGCCAGGACTCACCATTGGATGTTGTGCTAGAGTGGTGTCGGGTAATTAGTGCACATTCATTCAAGTGTAGTGGGAGGGT
The DNA here is from genome assembly GCA_029783475.1 of Metacarcinus magister. Taxonomy (NCBI): domain Eukaryota; kingdom Metazoa; phylum Arthropoda; class Malacostraca; order Decapoda; family Cancridae; genus Metacarcinus; species Metacarcinus magister. The sequence continues at coordinate 2,187,796 of JAPQNM010000011.1, read as the reverse complement.
TAGGCTGGGGTTAGGTTGGTTGTGTAATACAGGTGCAGGTAAATATCATCTACTATGTGCTAGTTATTAAACCTATTATTAGTATTATTATTATGAGGTTAGTAATATCAGAAGATGGAGGTTTTGTTCAAGAATACCCGACCCTTCCACGGCTTGAGCATCCAGATGGCTAATCATTGCCGAGTGTACCGGACAGAACCTTAGGAGACTGTCTTACACTTCAATGGTATGGAGTAAAGCATCAACCCTTCATCCACTCCCCTGGGTTGTGATGATTGTGAACTGCAATTATGTGTTGTGAATGTATAATCATGTTAGTTTAGACAGTTGTGTTGTGGTGATATGAAGTATTTGTCCATTTGAATAATTACCTCGACAGGTGAGTAACAGCTTGTCTGACTTGTTGCACCTGAAGAGGAGCCGCTGATTTCACCTCTAAGAGCAGGTACATAGGAGCCATCACCTGCAGGTAGGTCTCCTTTTCAATTTCCTTTATCCACACAAAGTCTTTCTCCTCCTCATCTCGTTTCTTTTGGACCTTGTTGAGCCACGAATCTTCACCTTCACTGTAATCGTCATCATCAACATCATGGTCTTCATCTTCCTCCTTAACCTCAAAATCAACTAATTCATATTTGACTCGTAAATTTTTCAAGTTCTCGTTACTTGTTTCCACTTCACTGTCACTATTTTTCTTTCTGGTGACATGTGACTGTCCTTCACTGCCCTCACTCTCTCTCTCGTCCCTACTCCTCTCATCCGTGTCTCCATCCAGTGCCTCCTCCGGCATCTCGCTTCTCTCTTCCCTTTCTTTATCTTGTCGGCCGGCTGTTGACGTGGAAGGTTCCGTGTCTGTGGTCTGGATTGAACTAGGTATACGTTAGCTTTTGCACCTCCAGTCTTCCCCAACCTTGCTCTGACGGCCAGTCTCCTCTCGAAGACACGAGCCACAGGGCGTCGTCACCTGCAATGGAAAAACAAGAGTTAATTTTCCACGTTGATTCCCACTCATCGCTGCATAAAAACATTGATTGTAAAACTGAGCTAAGCAAAGGATTGTTATGCCTACAAGATTGATAAAATGTAATTTGATAGTATTGGCATACTTTGTCTAACCATTGTCTGAAATTTGTGTGAGTATCAAGTGATAATTGTGGTGTTAGGTGGTGATCCCTTTTTCTTGTTACTGGTAAGCAGAACAATTGATCCTTAGTGAGAAAGCAGAGATACACCATGAATGTGAAATGCAATGTAATGTAATGACTCCTGTTTGTTTTCTCAAGTTATTGTTATCAATCTTGTGTTTGTTGTCTTGTCTTCACAGTCTTGCACCTCAAATTTTCTTTAAGTTTAGTATAAATACATACTAGTAATGCATACATACTATTTATAGTCTGACAAAAAAATTATCTATTCAATAATGTTTAGCCTTGCATTAATCCTGAGTTATGACTCCAGTCTCTTATCAAACCATGTCATTTCTTACAGTACTCTTTTGTATCTTTCAATTGACTTTTCATTTTAACCAGTTTTATGTCACTGGTTCACTGCTCCTTGTTTGTAGAGTATGTGTTGTCTTTTCTTGTGAAAAAAGTGTATGTGAGTGAAATTGAGAGTCCTAAGAAGAGAGGAGGTCGATTTGTAAGATGGAAGGATAAGGTGAAGGAATACATGCATGAAAGAGTTGTTGATAGGAAGGGATTCAACTAGCAAAGAGGGAGTGTGTGGATAGGGAGAGGTGGAGACTTTTCTACCGTAGCCATACCCTTGAAGGACGTTATCGAAGGGAATGAAGCGTCAGACTCTAGATAGATAGAGTATAGAAATGCAGCGGTCTAGCAACGACCTAGGACATACCTTGTTCGAACGTGTGGAAGTGAAATGCATTACCAGGTCAACCTTAATTTTCCATTCGACGGTTCACCATAATAGATTTAGTTTGAAGAAAAGGAACGATCAATCACTGAAACATAATCCGTGTGTGTGTGTGTGTGTGTGTATGTGTGCGTGTGTGTGTGAGACAGGTCCTTTGGAAGCAGAGTCCATGGCCAGCAGCTGACACAGGTAAACAAGTGACGCAACGCAGCACAACGTCACAACACACTAACATTATTTCCTTAAGCCAGCTTTCAATTACGTATATAAAATTATGTCTAAATTAAACCTTTCCTACAAGTCCCCAGGCTCACATCACGATCAATATATGTGTAGGACAAGAGTGCCTGAGTCGGGTTTGGTCGACATGCAATGCCTACGTTACCAGATAGCATGAAAATTTACCACGCAATCTTAACACTATCCAATTAAATGGCTTCCCTTTGATTATATGAGGAGCAAGACATTTATTTTCCTCTCGCAAATTAGCTCATGTTTCCTGTAATTATCAAGCCCCACCATAAGGAAACTTGATGTTGCAGGTTAACACAAGAGAAGAGTAATAACATGATGAAATCTTGCACTCAGATCACAAGCATCCAGTGGTGAAATTTTTATCTTATCACAACAAACATTAATATCCTCTCTTACACTTGTCTGATGCACTAATACGTGTATCTTATGACTCCTCTCGTTGTTGTTACACCTAATTGTACTCAAGTCATCCATATTCTTCCTAATTTCCCCGTCAAAGTTTCCCTAGCAACTAATAACTAATTGTTCAAGCAGGATCGGCACAATTTTCTGCGTGGTAGGTAATGTTACAGGGAATGGCGTAGCAAGCTTACATTGTTCCCTGCTATTCACTATCATTAAGTCACATGCAATCACGGTAATAAAATAAACCCAACCGGTATGTAGCAAATGAATGTACAATAATTACCCGGGCATGTTATAATTACACGGTTGTTATTCGATTAATATCAAGGACTAAATCTCATGCATTCACATTATTCCACAAGGGTATTTAAGCCACATAACTGTTCTGAATAACCTGCCAGCATACCAGAAGCAGCCAGGACCCTAAATTTTCCTACATCAACGTTACTACAGAAACTATCAATAACACTGACGCATACACCTTTTATTCCCTCATATTACTATACACACACTACTTATACCATGTCCAATGTGTAGACTGTGTACTGAGGTGTTACTTTACCGGGTGTAGTGACAGAGACGAGCAGGATTGAGGAGCTGCTACGCTGGTGTGCAAACGACTGACTGACTGACTGACTGTAGTAGAGATGCAACGAGCAACAGCTGATTATGGCATGGCGTGGTGCAACTGAGCCTCGCAACGCAGCGGTGGAATGGTTGAAGAAGGTTACTCATTATAATAAACGTTTAGGTTATGTTAAATATATATATATCGACTTACTAGGGATGTATATATTTAGTTAAAGTGTTCGTAATTGTAGTGGTGCAGACTGTCGTGTTGTTTTCCTTATCGTTGCGTCATAGTTATTCATAATTTATATAAAACAGTGATATCAGTAAATTTGACGCTGACACAAAGATAGGACGACCGGTAAAGAATATAGATGATGCTAGGATTCTGCAGGATAGCTTAAATAGGCTGTACGAGTGGTCAGAAAAATGGCAAATGCAGTTTAATGTTAACAAGTGTAGCATTGTGAGCGTAGGTAAAGGTAATAGGCCTGTTAGACTACACATTAAATGACACTAGCTTAGGAAGGTCATATAGTGTGAGGGACTTAGGAGTTCAAATTAGCAGTGACTTGCGCCCCAGGGAACAGTGTATTATAGCTAGAAATAGGGCCAACAAGATACTGGGATTTATTAGTAGGTGTGTGACAAATAGGAGTTATGAGGTTGTATTTAGCGCTAGTTAGACCCCACCTAGATTATGCAGCTCAATTTTGGTCCCCTTATCATAGGAAGGATATAAGGCTTCTTGGAGGCAGTCCAGAGAAGAATGACCAAGATGATTCAGGGACTGAGAAATTTACCCTACAAAGATAGATTAAAACGTCTTAATCTCCACTCCCTAGAGAGAAGGAGGGCAAGAGGGGATATCATTGAGGTTTTCAAAGGGGTAAAAGGAATTAATAAGGGAAACATTGATCAGGTTTTAGAAATTAGTAGTCAGGATAGGACACGTGGAAATGGGTACAAGCTAGAAAAACTTAAGATTCAGGACAGACCTAGGTAGATATTGGTTCACTAACAGAGTGGTGAACGATTGGAATAGGCTGGGTAGACACGTAGTAAGTGCTGAGTCAATAGGTAGCTTTAAAAGACGGTTGGATCAGAGTATGGATAGGGATGACAGGTGGGATGGCTAAATATTGGATTATTCCAAGGGTGGGAGACAAGGAGCTGCCTCGTGTAGGTCACCAACTGGCCTCTTGCAGTCTCCTCATTTCTTATGTTCTTATGTTCTTATAGATTAATACAAATTTCAATATGGAAATCCCCTTACTTGCTTCAACTTGGTTGACTCTAACAAAGTTTTTGATAAATGTAACACTGTTTTTTTATATATTACATGATAATTAAATCATTGAATTTATAATTATATGGAACTATTTGAAAATCAGACTTAACATACAGGTGCAATACAATACTTAATTATAGGCTACTTAATTACAGGTAGACAGACAGGTGTTGGTTGTAGGACTGGATTTCATTAACATTTGTGCATAATTACTACCTCTTTATATAATGAACATAAACTTAATATTGTTGTAGTAGAACATCAATCACACAGGATTATATTAACTTAACCTCACACAGAAATCTCTTAGTTTCCCTCCCCAGCCCAGCAATGGTATGAGGAAAAACTTGTGATGTCCACTTGCCTAGACCAGTAAATGCTGATGAGAGGATGCCTTGGGTGGTTAAGTTCAGGCACATTATAAACCATTTGATGTGTATACACTTAAATTAGGTAGCACATGAAAGAAAACTTAGTGTAACCATATATATAAACAGAACTAGAACCTTTGAATGCACTAGAAAAAGCCTTGGATTACAGCTTCTTGCAAATGTTATGTAATGTTTTTTCTTTTTCTTTTTTTTTACATGTACACAAAATAACCTTCAACCTTCACTGATTCCTATTGACAGTCCAGGCAGAAAATGAGACTTCCTGTGCTTAGGGTTGTACAGGCTAGCAGTTACAGTCTGTAGGTGATGAGCAAATTCATGATCAGCCTTGATACAAAACAGCTTTACATTTTTCTTAATCCTACAGTATATAGTCCAGTGTCTCCATTATTTTTATATTATCTATCTATCAGTCTATAGTCTCTGAAGCCTCATTCCTTCTACGAACGTTCCCCAAGGTGATGGCCACGACAGAAGAGCCGCTACCTCTCCCTATCCATACACTCCCTCCTTGCAGGTTCAATCTCACCTATTCTATCAGTAAGTCTATCATGCATGTACTCCTTCACCTTATCCTTCTATCCTACAACTGGCCTTCCTTTCACCCACATGAAGGTTGACGTGAGCTGAGTTACCACCTTTACGAAGGGTGCCTCGGGTTGCTAGTATTCCTTCCCTAATACCCTGGTGGAGGTATGGTTGTGGCAATCGTACAACCTCACACCTCGATTAAACCTCATTGGTTACTATAATGTCGCTACACAGGAATACTAACACTATACACCTTGCAGATTGTAAAATGTGACCAAAAAGGAAGGAGCGAGAGGTCAGGGAAGCCCCTCCACTGTATTCTCTCCTATGAAAAGACATGATGCAGAGGGGAGAGGAGAGTAAAGTCTCCCTGAACACTAAATGTAATATAATTTTTCTCCCATACGCTAAGTAAACATTACGATGGGCTTAATAGTTATGACTTTATGGATTTTACTCGTATAGGATTCGGGTTACATCATACGTTGAATAAGTATAGAGATAGTTTCATCCTAAATAATACGGGTGGATTGATGAGACTGATCTGTTTTCCCTTTGTGAACAATTACAATGGATGAAGAAAACATTAGGTAAGTGTTAGGTGCACAGGAGCTGCCTTGTGTAGGTCAACTGGCCTTTTGCAGCCTCATTATTTTCTTGTTTTCTTATGTTGTTAAGGATGTGTGGGGGAGGTAGGGTTAATGGGGGGGTGTGCAAGGCTGGATGAAAACTATAAGGGAAGAAGGAAGGAGGAAGAGGAGTACAAGATAAATAATAATGATTGATAACTGTGGATAACAAGTGATAGGAGGATGCTTCAATGAGAAAATAGTGATGAGAACAATTGGAAACTAAAGAATGATGCAAAAAATTAATCCTAGGTCAAGGAAACTGACATAAGCATTCTTTATACATACTTTTATTTCAGGTACAGAACACAGTGGTCATGATGGGTGGCAGAGGCAGACAACACAAGAACACAGACCACCACCACCATCTTAGGAGTTCCGTTATATTTAGAGTCTATCTATAATCTGTGACGCCTCGTTCTCTCCAGGAAAGTCTCCCAAGGTAACGGCCGCGACATAAGAACCACATTTTTCATACATGTGTAGCTTTCGTTGCTGTCACCTTCCCATCTTGTCTCGCTACATGCTCCTCTCGGATAACTCATTTCAATAACATCTACTCCTGTCTGCCTTGTGTAAACAGAAGCTGCCTTGTGTAGGTGAACTGGCCTTTTGTAGCCTCCTTATGTTCTGTGATAATAATGATGATTAGTTTAATACTTTGCCCTTAATGGATTGATAAAATAATGCTATACTTGCTATTCTAATTAATATTTGGGACTAGTTCTGCATCAGTCTTGAAAATAAGGCTTTGTAAGAAAGGAATTTGCAAGGCAGGAAAATAATGGAATCCTTGAAACTATGTATCTTGTCTACTAGTAAGTAACTTGAGGCATATGATTGGAACATAAGAAAAATGGAAAAAATATATATATAGTCCCAACAGTATGTAAGGAGATGAGAATTGTGTGTGTGTTGCCTGTGGTGAGAGCTAGAATGGAAGTGTGAAAATATACTATAGAAGGTTTAGGATGTCAAGTAAAGGAGAGAGGATGAGTTATGGAATGATGGAACACAGTAATGGAAGACAGTTTAAATGATGAGAGAAAATGGATGAGAGTGAAACGTTAAGGTACACACGAATGGAATAGATGTTGAGAATGTAAGACTAAAGACACAGACCATGTATGGAGTATGGTTCTCATGTCTGGGGGGGTTCAAGTCACACAGCTCTTTTAAACAGGGTGGAGTCTAAAGCTTTTTGTCTCATCAACTCTCCTCATCTAACTGACTGTCTTGATTCTTTAAGTCACCGACGTAATGTTGCATCTTTATCTATCTTCTACCGCTATTTTCATGCTGACTGCTCTTCTGAACATGCCTCCCCCCCTCCCGCGGCCTCGCTGCACAAGACTTTCTACTTCTCGTCCCTATTCTGTCCATCTTTCTAATTGAAGAGTTAACCAGTATCTTCACTCTTCCATCCCTTACACTGGTAAACTCTAGAACTCTCTTCCTTTGTCTGTTTTTCCATCTGCCTATGACTTAAACTCTTTCAAAAGAGGAGTGTCAAGACACCTTTCATACTAAACTAGACCTCCAACTCCTGTTTATATTTCTCCTACTGTTCTCTTTACGAGGTCTGGCGACAAACGGGATTTTTTTTTTTACGTATTTTTGTTGTCTCTTAGCCAGCACCCTTTTAATGTAAAAAAAAAAAAAAAGAGAATAAATTAATAAATATTATTGTGAAGCTTGGGAGTGCAAAAGGACAATGTTTTCAGACTAAAAGCAGAGAAATGAAGATTAGATGGATGTGTAGCTTATAATTAATGAACAACAAATTATAATAGTAATTCGAAAAGTTATTATATAATCTCTTTCTTATTATGGTTTACTTCTCTTTCTTCTTCCTTTCCTCTATCTCCTCCTCTGTTTTCTTTTCCTCCTTACGTATACCTCTTCTTTCTTCCTCTCCAAAGCAGCAGTAGTAGTAAGATAATTATAATTAGTTTGTTAAGAGTGTAGCCTACATGAGTGGTCTTAGGGCGAAATACGAGAGGTAGGGTACGTAACAGTTAATTTAGTGGTTCCCAAACTTTTCCAGATTGTTACCTAATTTAACATGCCACATTTAGGCGTGCTACCCCTTTCACAAAATCTTGTCACTATTGATGTATAAAGCTATATTAAAACACTAGATATATTTTCTTTTGTCACCCCTTCATTACCCCCGAAAAACTATTATATTACCTCCGAAAAACTGTTATATTACCCCCTGTTTGGGAACCTCTTTATCCAATTAACTGTTAATTGGATAAAGATTGAACTAGTATTGCAAGATATGAGACAAGTAGGACCGGAACAAGGGAAGATAACATACTTTCCTACCATGACCATCCACTTGAAGCATTGAGGATAAATAGATAGATAAATAAATACACATAAAAAACGGAGACATCTTGTGAAAGCTAGCAGATAAGAACTATAAGGAGCATTTTATTTAGTAAGTTCGATTAATCTAAGCCAATGTATACGTGTAAATGACGTGGATGACGCCATAAGGAGGGCAGGAATGATAGTAAATGATAAGTTGATACAGGTAACGTATTCCCCTTGATAAGATAACGTAGTGGCCTTCCTCCCTTAGTTGAACAAACAAGTCTATTCTCCTCCCACTTGGACAATCGCTCCTCGTTTTGACAGTGAATTGTTAGTTATAAGCGAGTGTTCCCCAGGTGAGGCTGATTGCTAAGTGTTACAAGATCAAAACAGGTGCCATATATGATGTGTAAATATCGTTTGTTTATTAATATCAATGGTTATTACATAGGAGTGAAATTCCAGCTCTGCTTCTAAAAATCGCGCGTTCCTGTGTTTATAATTACATTTGTTGTTCTTATAATCGGTGAAGGATGGAAGGGAACAGTATGGCCTTTAAAGTTACATTAGCATTAAGTTGATAAGGAGTCACGTGAGGTATTTAGATGACATTAAACAAGGCAGTAGTTAGTTTCCTGTAGAGCTTTGAAGGGAGCAGGAATGCCTCGCTTCCAGAAGTGTTACAAGTCTAATTTGCGTCAAGTTTAATGCAATAAATTCAAGGAAACTTATATCTATATGGTTTGTGATAACCTTTGTATCAGAGAAGCTAAATTTTCACGTAATTCCTGGTGTTTATTGTGTTAAAATGTAAAGGAGTAGGTGTTGATGTCAGATGAGCTGTGAAGGGAGGATGGAAGACTCGCCTCCCACCACACATAGGTTCACATAACATTTTAAAACATAACACTTCTATTTCTTTATAGATCGTACGCTTTGAATCAGTTTCACAGCTAATATAAGTAACTTTCAACAATAAAAATCAAATTCTGAAGACAAATATTAGTATTTACAACATTATTTTAATATAGTCATGTGGTCTAGGTTGTTTTAAAGGGTTAAATAAGAGACATATTGAATGGTGTGACCGAAACGGCAGCACATCGGTACACATCTCCCTCACCTTGACAATCAGTCCCGCTGAGGCCGCTGTAGGGGGAGGGTGTATCGCTCCTGCCACATACGAGTGACGTTTGACACAATCTAACCCAGTAATCCCGTTTTAAGTGCGTGTGTGAGGGTGTGTACGGGGCCTCCTATGAGTGATAGTGAACAACAACCCTGCACGTGACCCCTTCCCTGTGTTCCCCTGCCAGGCCACCATGCCGCTCTTTAAGGCTAGAAGGGCTGGGAACAGTGTTATGGACGACCACCACCAACATAACACCTCCGCCAACGGCCATCACACGGACACCAGCACCAGCAGCAGCACGCCGGCGGAACCCACTGTGACGCGGCCCAAGCTGGTGTTCCACTGCCAGCAGGCGCAAGGCTCCCCTACAGGCATCATCTCGGGCTTCACCAACGTCAAGGAACTCTACCATAAGATTGCTGAGTGCTATGACATTCCAACGGAAGACGTGAGTGGTGGTGGCCTCGTACTAGTATTATTATTATTATTATTATTATTAGTGTTATTATTAGTAGTATCATTATTATTATTATTATTATTAGTGTTGTTATTAGTAGTATCATTATTATTATTATTATTATTATTATTAGTAGTGTTATTATTAGTAGTATCATTATTATTATTATTGTTATTATTATTATTATTATTATCATTATTAGTGTTATTATTATTAGTATCATTATTATTATTATTTATTATTATTTGTTATTATTATTTGTTATTATTATTAGTAGTAGTATCATTATCATCATCAGCCGTGTGTGTGTCCATAGATCTTATAAATAATGTTATAATATGTTTACCCATAATATTAACTGATCATATACATCTCTTTTTTATTATTATTATTATTATTATTATTATTATTATTATTATTATTGCTGTCACGGAAATCGATTAATCTGGTTTTAGTCTTCCTTGATCTTTCGTCTGTGTGTTTGTGTGTGTGTGTGTGTGTGTGTGTGTGTGTACCAAGGTCTTCAAAACATTTAACGTTCATTAAGACCATTTTAACGTTCATTCTCTCTCTCTCTCTCTCTCTCTCTCTCTCTCTCTCTCTCTCTCTCTCTCTCTCTCTCTCTCTCTCTCTCTCTCTCTCTCTCTCATAGTAGTAGTGTAGCTAAACAGACAACCTCGTTAGGTCCAGAAGGACTTGCTGTCTGTTCTTCCTTTGTACACACACACTCTCTCTCTCTCTCTCTCTCTCTCTCTCTCTCTCTCTCTCTCTCTCTCTCTCTCTCTCTCTCTCTCTCTCTCTCTCTCTCATAGTAGTATAGCTAAACAGACAACCTCGTTAGGTCCAGAAGGACTTGCTGTCTGTTCTTCCTTTGTACACACACACTCTCTCTCTCTCTCTCTCTCTCTCTCTCTCTCTCTCTCTCTCTCTCTCTCTCTCTCTCTCTCTCTCTCTCTCTCTCTCTCATAGCAGTAGTGTAGCTAAACAGACAACCTCGTTAGATCCAGTAGAACTTGCTGTCTGTTCTTCCTTTGTACACACTCTCTCTCTCTCTCTCTCTCTCTCTCTCTCTCTCTCTCTCTCTCTCTCTCTCTCTCTCTCTCTCTCTCTTTCTCTCTTATTTATTATCAGGTAGATTTATATGGATTTAATGTAATATTTGTTGTATTATATATGCAGATGTAGGCTGTCTGTCTGTCTAGTAAAAGTAATAGTAGTAGTAGTAGTAGTAGTAGTAGTAGTAATAGTATAGTAGTAGTAGTAGTAGTAGTAGTAGTAGTTATAGTAGTAGTAAATATTGTTTTTATTCCATTTTCAATATATCAATTCCTGTTAGTACATATATATATAAATAATCACATTCTTGCATTCCTTCCTGTTTCTATTATCAAATTGTTGTTTAATCTTGATGGTATAATTCCTTCGTGCTTATCTGATTTATTGACATCTTATTTTTTTCTGATAGTTACAGTTTATTCTTATGCAATTCCATAGAGAGAGAGAGAGAGAGAGAGAGAGAGAGAGAGAGAGAGAGAGAGAGAGAGAGAG
>JAPQNM010000011.1:2158889-2163889 GCA_029783475.1 Metacarcinus magister | reverse complement strand
AACAGGGTTTATTTATTTATTTTATTTTATTTTTAAAGATGTACTACGTTGATTTTAATGAATACCCGGAAATGAGAATCTTATAGAAATAAAACCAAAAAAACATTCCATATACAGTATATAGTTGTGGTCATTAAATCTATTGGCTCAGCTGGAGGCAATCAAGAACAGTTATCTAATACCTGTCTCACTTAACTTAACTTTACTTAACCAAACATTCCTGGCTGCTAATACCTGCTAAGTGTGTGTGGGAGAGAGGAGTCACCATTAGGTTATATATCACCTGGTTTGCTTTGTATTAAGATTGAATTTACATCAGACTAAGAGGAGGAATGCAGAGTTGTGTGGTGGGTGTGTGGTTAGGTAATGAATCCTGTCTGAGTGGTGATCTGCAGCTCATCTCTCAAGTGTGTTATTCTCTCCTTGATCAATACCTTCCATTCTAAGAGGAGTGTGCAGCTTCCACCTTGTTGGGTTATGATGGTTGTAAAGAAAGGATAAATATTCACTGTTTCTTCAGTTTCATTCACTATTGTTATCAGTGAGGCAAGATTGTACACTTGTTTTGTTCACCTTCTTCCATGAGTGGTGTTCAAACGTTCTTCATTGTAACACTTCAACCTTATGTTCTACCTTCACTAACCTGGTGCAATTTTCTTATACAGTGTCTCCCTCCCTCCCTGCCTTCCTGCCTCCACCCATGCTGCGAGAGTGTGTGTGTGTGTGTGTGTGTGTGTGTGTGTGTGTGTGCGCGCGTGCTTGCTTTCATAACACCTATACCCAACACATGGCATTATCAGATGCAAATGGATAAATCTAACATTGCTTTGCTCAACATGTTATTCATTTGCCAACCTTTACATGCGAAGCTGCTGCCAGTTAGGAAATCTCTACAACTTTGAACACTAGTGGCATAGACCTTTACTGCTGCATTGTATATCAAGATCCATACAAGTTCACTCCATACACACCCATAGGAGGACAGGAATATTGACCTTCCACTCCTGCACAACCATCTAACAACATTACAGGTTATTAGACAGCACCTGCTCACTTATTACTATCTCTAATATTCATCTATAAAGTGATCTAACCTTGTAAGGCTCTCTATCCTATTCCCACCTACCACCTGCCTACCTACTACCCTATGTGTGAACCAACTACTGCCAGAAAGAGTTACAATGAGTCACTATTAACAACGTGTAGCATTAAGACATCAACTCTCAAGAGAATCACAGACAGTTACATTGTTTCAAGTTATTTCGTTATTTATACATGGTGAGGAAAGTGACCTCATCTTATCATCAGCTGACAGACTGCCTTCAACCTTCCCTTGACCAATCGTTGTCCCCTGATTGGATGGGTCACTTTCCCTCACGTTAAGTACTTGTTAGTGTCTGAAGGGAAGTTAGACAAATCATTCATGTCTTAAGAAGGAATATAGGAAGTAGATTCAGAGTAGCCGTCTGTTATCATTGTCTAGTTTGTGAAAGTGATTTGATAATTGTCTCTCTTGGTAATTATTTGAGTTGTGTGAAGGAAGAGGAAGGAAGGAAGGAAAAGCACAAATACATGATGTTGATGTTGTGGAAAGTGATGAAGTTACAGGAAGGAATTAGAACAGAGAAAGGCAGGTCGTTAATATCATTCTATCGTCATGTTATTGAGGAGTGAGTTGCAGTCTTAACACAATCCCCACACATACACACACACACACACACCATGACACCTTAACAAATATAAAAATCTATCAAGTGGAAGAAAAAACACCAAAATATAGGAAATTGTGTTTTGATAATTAAGAAGAATCATTACACAAGTATCTCCTCTATGCTTTGCCAACTAAGGGTCATTACAAGTTGTTTTTATATAATAACTACAAGCCATTATAGCATTGTTTTGATGACTATGGATGATTGCAACAGTTTTTTTTAGTAATTAAGGAACATTACAGCTGTGTTTTGACAAGTAAGGATGTATCTACTGCAATTATGTACAGCTGAAGACCATTACAGCTTTTTTTTCTGCAGCTAAAAACAATTCTGTGTTGGCATATAAAAGCTTGAACAGCAGTGTAATGTGCAGCTGATGGCCTTCACAGCAGTGTCTCCAGATAAAGAACATTACGCATCTATTACAATGCAGTGTCTTGGCAGTGTAAACATATATACAACGACTACGCATGTCGCTATCAACCAAAATATGTACGTCTGCTTTGGTACATGTCTGCGGGAGTGCATGCTTGTTACGTATGGTGGCCACACTTACTGTATCCTTCAGGTAACTTGTTGAAGGGTGATTGGTGCAGCTAACGGTGTTGTGAAGTATTGCCGTTCCTCGCCTCACACTTGTTGATGAGTCTCGGTGATGTCTGCCGGACTGACTGTGTTTGTGCGTTGAGGTGAAGTGTGAAGAACAAGTTAAAGTGATTTGAGGTTGTGTACTAAATACTTATCTAATATCAAATAGGTGACTGATGCATAATATTTTGGTGTGGCTGAAACAAGGAGATCTGAGGAAGAGGATGAAGCATTTTCACAAAGATTTGATGGTGAAATATAGTGAAAAGCAAGTTATGAGAAGGAAATACATACATCCATACTAAGGCAGATGGCAAGGCTTCCTATCCTTGACACAGCAAACAGCAGGTGTAAACATTGCCAATCAAGGTGTTTGTGATGACCTAAGTAAAGTTTGTCTCACTCTCCTCTTCCTTGGGATCAGCTTCTGGTGTTTAAGATTACATTAACATCTGCTCGGAACGATAACTCAATAAGAAAGTCATCATCTCGGGTTGAACATGACCTGCGATAATTATACCTTATTATATACTGTACATAGTGACTTTGATGCATCACTTAAACCATGGTTGGACCCTTTCTGGTTAACTCCTCCTGGTTAGCTTGTGTTATGCTTTGCCATGCCAGCAGAGGGAAGATAAAGAGGATGCAAGGTTACGGCAGCTCAAAGTATGCAGATATACAGCTAATGGTAATCATGAAGCAAAGAAAACTGGCCTCAGAGTTAAGTAAGAGTAAAAAATAGTGACGATTATGTATGGAAGTATTTTGACCTGGCTTACGATTGATAACAACGATAATGATAACGATAGTGAGTTCGTGTATGTATATTTGCCTGTAGTAGATAACCTCACATTGAACCATTTTTTTCGGGGGAAGGGAGTGAGAATTGGAGCTTTATATATATAATGGATTTTATATGTGCTGCAGGTGACTTATGAATTATTACTGCTGCATATTGTGTTGCTCAGAAAGTGTGATGTTTGTTTGTTTGTGTGTGTGTTTGTTGCAAGGTGCTGAATGGGGAATGTATAAATCCATGTATAATGTATAAATGTATGCAAATATGGGCAGGTGAGATTCTTCATACCTGCAGTCACTTGGGAGAGTAAATATTGTGAGATATAAATAAGAGGGAAAGAGAAATACCTATATAAATAAATGTGATTTTTTGGGTAGCGCTATATAGTAGAGAGAAGGTTAGGGTTTTCAAATTATAAATGATAAATAAAAAGAGATAAAAGAAAATAAATGAATAATGGTACAGTTGACTAAAATATGAAGTGTTTTTTTTTATATATATAGTTTTGAGGAAGCCAATTATTGTGTTGTCCCGAGACTGTAATAAAAGAAAAATAATGAAACAAACTGAAAGGAAAAAATTTATATCAAACCTGGATATGTATTTTTGAAGACAGAATTATTTGCCTTTTTCTTTCAATAAGGAAAATGGAAGAAAATATATTAACACAGCAGATTTAAACGTATATACAGAAAGCTGACTTAGCCTTTAGATACCAATATAGAAAGGTCATCTAAGCCTTTTGCAAACTATGAAGAAAAATTGTTAGTCATGAATATAATTGTCAAGGCGTGGAAAAATTTTAACTTTTATTATTATTAACAATCTCTCTCTCTCTCTCTCTCTCTCTCTCTCTCTCTCTCTCTCTCTCTCTCTCTCTCTCTCTCTCTCTCTCTCTCTCTCTCTCTCTCTCTCTCTCTCTCTCTCTCTCTCTCTCTCTCTCTCTCTCTCTTTGATGGTTAGTTGCAATAGAGAGAGAGAAAGAGGGAGAGCACAGGGTGTTTGGTAGGCTCGTGCTCTGAACCTTTGACCTTTTACAGCACACGCCTGGTTGGGCAACTCCATTAAAAGTCCCTGAGGAAGCTGATAAAATAAAAACATGCATCACAACAGGTGGCACAGGTGGTAGGAATGTGTAATGAGTTCAGGTGACGTTAGCAAGGTGAGATTCAACTCTATATATGACTGTTTTAATTATCCAAACTGATGTAATCGTTTTAATTAATGGTGACGTGTGTGTGGTGTGTGGTGGGTCCTTTTAGATTGTAAAAGAAACATATTGGTGAGTGAGTGAGTGGGTGTTTGGGTCCACTTAGGAGTAAAGGAGGAACCCATTGTCTTATTGGTGAGGAATGGGTGGTGTTGGGTTTCCGGTGAAAGGACGAGAGAATGATAACTTATATGTATTTTTATCGTTAATTTTGAGCAGTGAGTTGTGGATCCGTGTAGGAAGGAAATAAGGAATAACTCATCTTTTTTTTTTTTATTTAATCGTTGATGTTGACGTGAGTGGTCATGATAACTTAACTTGACCTGATTTCACATGTCCAACCTAACCCAAGAAGGATGAAAGGAAGGTTTTCAAAAAAGTGCATTTATGAGATATATTCATAACTATACATACTGAAGGATGGACTAAAAAAATATATATATAAGAAAAAATAAGCTGTACCTTATATTAAAACAATTAGTAATGATTTGAAAGGTTGTGTAATTACTACTATTACTATCACTACTACTACTACTACTACGCAGGTAATGTTAATTAAGTAAGCTGTGTATTTATGTATAACGAGCTGAGAACTCCCCTGTACAGTTAATATAATGTGCTTTGTGTATATTGTGTATGTATAACCCTGGTGAGGTGGCGATCCTGATACTGTCATGACCAGGAATTG
>JAPQNM010000011.1:2113889-2128889 GCA_029783475.1 Metacarcinus magister | reverse complement strand
GGTAATATTTCATTATAAATCGTGTTTTTCTCCTACACTCTTCCTTATTAACTATTTATCATGTTGTTTCTTCTTCCTACTGCCTTTAATCCTCTTCCTACCTCCTCCTCCTCCTCTTCCTCCTCCTCTCTTTGATGCAGACGCGCTCACAATCGGAGAAGAAAAAAAATATAACTTTCCATCATTACATATATTTTTCTTACCGTCTTCTATTATTTTTTTTTCTTTTCTGTTTCTCATTCTACTCCACGTCATGCATTGTATTATTATCTTTATAAATGTCACGTTACCTCATTCATGTCTTTTCCGCTCTGTCTGTCTGTACTGTAACACTTTATTTTTATCCTCCTCCTCCTCCTTCTCCGGTATTTCATAATTTCCTCTTCTTCTATCACCCACTCACTTGTCATTGTGTTGTTATTTCCTCTTACCACCTCCATCTTTCTCCCGCAGAGACGGACCTGCACAACGTTATCAAGAAGGGCAACGTCTTAGAGGACATCCACCGGCGGTATATAATGTACCAGCTGTTTAGAGCGGCCAGATACCTTCATTCTGGCTCTGTCATACACCGGGACCTCAAGGTGTGTGTGTGTGTGTGTGTGTGTGTGATAATGATGTTCTGATTCCATAATATCTACTTTTATTTCGAGTGTTTAAAGTAATGGATGTTCCTTACTTCTTACTCTTTACTCCTTGTTTGTACTGGTGTGTGTTTGTATGTGTGTGTGTTAGGCACGTGGGCTGAGAGACAGACATTATATAAACCTCTCCTCCTCTTCCTCCTCCTTCTCCTCCTTCTTCTACGTCGTATTTCCTTATGGAGTGAGCTGCTCTTGTATAATATCGCCAGTCGTGTGTACCCTTGACGTCCTCCTCCACTGAGTCAACCAATGCTCTTCCATAACACCGTAACCTTGGTGATGTACTGGCGAGGTTGTCTGTGGTGGTGGTGGTGGTGGTGTTGCCTTTCTACATCCTCACCACCACCACCACCACAGTAATCACAACACCACACAAATACATATCCTTCCTTCCGCAAACTGTCTATGTTGTTTTCAAGACCACTATAATAGATAACCTTGCTAACGTTTCCTTGTTTTCTTTCCCTCTCCCTCCCACCCCCTCCCTCACCCCCGTGCGGCTACCTCTCCTATATAGCTAAACCTTGTCATTATTTCCCCAGTGTCTCCCTACCTTACCTTACCTTACCTTACCTTACCTTGCTTCACCCTGACATATATAACAGTGTAGTATAACATTGGTAGCGTGTCCACATTTCCTCCTGGTCCTGAGTTGTGTTTTTCCAGTATTCACTTTCACAAACAACCTTGTTATCATTGTTTATTGCTGTGACACCTTCCACTGCTTACTTTTACCTATCAAAACATTATAGTGTAAGTAATGTTCATGTGTTATATTTTTTCGCCCTTATGTGACCTGTCTCATCCTCACTGCATTGAATAAATATTAATTACTTTGCTTCTGATTCTTCTGCATCCTCTCGCTTCTTTCCTCACCTTTCTATTCCTTCAAAAAACGTCATTTCTCGATAATTCTTCCTCCCTTCCTCCCTCATCTTCATTCCTTCCTTCGTTCCGCTCCACTAATATATCTTCACCATTCCCTCCCTCACCATGGTCTTCCTGCCGCTCCTCCAGCCGTCAAACCTGCTGGTGGATAGTGATTGTCGGGTCAAGGTGGCGGACTTTGGGCTGGCACGTTCTGTTGAGCCTTGTGCCCATGTGGAACCCCAAGGTGACCCCACACTCACTAACTATGTGGCGACCAGGTGGTACCGCGCCCCGGAGATCCTGCTCAACTCCAAAAGGTGAGAGAGAGAGAGAGAATATTGATTAGAATAATATATATCACCATAATTAGAAAAATATCTCAAATTCCATAATGAGAGAGATAAAAAAACAACCTCCACCTTTTCTTCCACCTCGACAGGTATACACTAGGAGTGGACATGTGGAGTCTGGGCTGCATCCTTGGTGAGATGTTGTTAGGGAAACCAATGTTCCCCGGGTCATCCACCATCGACCAGATAGAGCGGATCATGGCCGTCATTCCTCCACCTAATAGAGATGGTAAGGCAGATCATTTCTTCCTCAATTTGTGAAGCTTGTCCTTGTTTACATTTTCCTTTTACTTCTTACGTCAATTTTACCTCCATTGTCCTGTACTGTTAAGGTGTTGTGGGTTGTGACGAGTGACCTTAATCGTCTTTCCTCCCGCCCGCAGACCTGCATCACGTCTCCTCCCAGTATGCCGCCACCCTGCTCAACAAGCCCCACAACACCAGGGGACCCAAGACACTGAGGGACCTCCTGGTGGGGGCTCCTACAGATGCCATTGACCTGCTGGAGAAGCTGATGGTGTTTAACCCAGACAAGCGACTCACGGCAGAGCAGGCACTGAGGCACCCTTATGTAGCCAGGTGAGTGTGGCGCTGTGGTGTGGTAGGGTGTTAGGGCAGGTGTGGCAGAGTATGGTATGGAGTGGTATAAAGGTGTGGGTGGTACTATGTGGTAAAGGGTGTGGAACAGGATAGTGGAGGAAGCTTCTGAAGGGTGTAACAGGGTGTGGATGGCTCTGATGGGGCACTGAGAGGCTGAGGAGAGGTGTAAGTAAGTGTATTAGTGCCGGAAAGAGCCATGGAGCACACATTCTGAAGCACCACTCTTCCTCAGGTTCCACAATGCTGCCAATGAGCCGTGCCTGGCTAGACCGGTGGTGCCTTGCCTCAGGGACGACGTGCAGCTCAGTGTAGACATTTACCGAAACAAACTGTACGAGCTCATCGCATCTCGCAAGACTCGGCTCCGCTCCTCCTCCAGCGGGGAGCGCCTCAGCGACAGCAACAGCAGCAGAAGCACCACACACAGCACAGTGAGCCAGGGGAGGCGCTTGAGTCAGGCATCAACCCAGCCAGGCAGCAGCCAAGTAAACACCAACACTAACAACAACAGCAGCAGCAGCAGTCACTCCAGCACACACTCCGGCCAGCCCATCAAGGTGAAGGTGGTGTCCAGGAAGGTGGAGCGGCCGGCCGTGGTCAGGGTGGAGGAAGGCGGCCGACGCTCCTCCAAGGACAGTGACAAGTCCTCAGCCAAGTCCAGCAGCAGCTCTAGTCCAGGAAGCAGCGGCCGCCACAAGTCCATATCACCGCCCTTGTCTCGGCCAGACCACCCGGGCCACCGAACACACCACCACTCAGGTATTGACTCACCCACAACACCACCACTCATATACATACAAATAACACCTTGGCTTTTCATCCATCAAGCACACAGCAGGTACTTCCTCATCCACTCTGCCACACCACATCATAAGGTCAATCCTGGTGTTTCAGAGGCACACACCAACCTGGGACAGCGGCACCGCAGTCTGGAGGGGTTCAACAATGCTGGGGGGGGACCAGTGGCGCGTTCTGGCGGGGTGACGGTAACTTTAGCTGCTGGTGGGGGAGGCACAAGCTCAGGTGAGAAGCGCGGACCATTCGCTCGCTCTGTGTCGCTCACCTTCCCTGCTGCTAGCGAGGGGTCACCCACCAAGGTTGTCACTAGTTATACCAGACAAGTGAGTACGCTGACACTGTGCACCGCTCTACACCCTCGTGTGTGTGAATGAACTGCCGTGTGTGTGTGTGTGTGTGTGTGTGCTGTGAGCTGAAGATGTCACCAGAACACACTAAAGGAACATACAACTTAATTCGACGGTAATAAACTACTTTTTCTTTATGGAACAGCACAACTTCACAAGCTTTTTCCTCACAGTAGAACCATTTACCTGTCTAGGAGGGAGGATAGTGGCGTTCAGGGAAGGCTGGGAGGGAACTAAAGGATGAACAGGTGTGAGAAATATTGTGAAGGTGAGAGGAAGACTACATGTAAGAAATAGGAATACTTAATGAAGAGGGAGGAGAAAAACTAATTAATTCAAGGATAATATGTATGTAGGGATGGAAGCAAATTGAGACGTGTATCATGGCCACCTCTTGAAAGAAATTGTAGAGAATAGACAGACAGAGCAATAGATAGATAGATATATATGAAGTTTGAAATGGAGGTGACTGTCAGATGAATGAAGGCTAAAAAGACTTAGTGAAGAATCATAGGAAGCTTAAGAGGGGCTCAAATTGTTAAGTAGAGAGAATAGTAAACTGGCAAGGAGTGGAGGAATTTAGAGCAAGGAGAAGGTCACAGTTGATATGGATAGATAGATGAGAGGAAGGTAGGAATGGAATGAACAGTTACAGTTACAAACGAGGAGAGGTGAAGGTGGAGGTGGAGGAAGTGATGTGAATTGAAAAGAATTAAAAAGTTCTCACACACACCAAACAGACTTACTGATCACTGCTTGACTGTTTCACTCTACTAATGTAAACTGACTAAGCTGTTTGAGTGTACAATATTAGTTTAAACCGAGTAACCTGTTTGAAATTTAGGAAAGGAAAGGAAAGAATAGTACCTGAAGGAGGGAGACGAGGCTTACTGAACCGAGAATAATTAGTACTATACGTAGGCCAATTAGTGAAGGTTTTTGAGCACCACTTAAGATTGAACACATCACCAATCATCACACACCTCCACCACCTCCACCACAGTTGCACTTATGTGTGGCACCAATCTGCTCCTCACTCTGCTAACATGGAGTATTTACCTTTGGTGTTTAATGTGCATTATATTGTTATTAATGGATGTCATTGCTGCTGTTATTAGTGTTTGTTTTATGTGTTCCGTGTGTGCAAGGATGAGGATGAGAGGGTAATGATGATTGAGGTCAAGATAAGTGAATGTGATGAATGATGAAGCAGTGAAAGTGTAGATGGAAGGTGAATGAATAAATAGTGAAGTAGCATGAAAAGTAACAAATTAATACTTGTGTGTCATGCCTTCCCGCTTGAAGGAGTCACAAGAAATAACCATCAGAGTAAAGTAGATTAAAATAAGGTAAGACAAAACCACAAAGTATCAATGACGTAAATCGAATAAATACACATTATTAATCCACCTTGGCGCTATATTCTTTCCAGACGGCGACACAGAAGACGAGTCCCAATAAAAAGTCTCCTTCAGCTGTGTCCCCAGTGAGCGGGGGGCCGAGGGGGGGCACCATCACCACCAGCATCGGTGTTGGGGGTGGGTACAACCGCTCCCCTGCCAAGTACCCCTCCAACACCTCCTCCACCACAGCCTACCCAAGCAAGGCCTCGCATCCCCTCTTTGCCACCTACTCACAGCACGCCACAATCTCCTCCACAGCTTACAGGGAACTGCGGCAGGGGGTGAAATGAGAGGGAGTATGAGGCCCCTCCTGCTCTGCCTTATACTCGTACTTTCTATTCATTGTCTCCATCCTCCTTTCTTCCTTCTCCTTTCTTTTCTTTTCCTTGTCTTCCTCCTCTCATGCACATTCCTAAATAAGTGGGGCATTTTTTTCCACACAGCCCCTCTGTAGTGTCCTATACATCTACACACACACACACACACACACACACACACACACACACACACATACACAGTTCTATGATGCACACATAATATTAACTAGGTATTAGTATTAGCATTTGTACAGTCAGTTCTCTACTCTATATACTCATCTACTCAAGGAGCGGAAACGTGCAACTCGGCCTGAGAGATGCGCTGGACTCTCTCCCGTGCATCCTCAACCCATCCACTTAATCACCACACATAGCTCAGTGCATTACCTACTTGCAGCTTGATAAATGATTCTGTCTATACTTGTAAATACCTACCTACATATATACTAGTAGAGTTTTGTAATAAGAGAGCTGAACCACTCTATTCCTCAAACAATGTTCTTAGTTCTGTAGTGAGAAGTGAAGAAGAATGCAAGGGTTTTCCTGTGCCATAGAAGAAGACATCCACATTAGTGATAATTTATTTCTCAGCTAGTCCACTTGTCAGCACCATTGTAGCATCCATACCATTTGTTGTTATTATTATTATTATTATTATTATTATTATTACTATTATTATCATCATTATGGCATTTTTATTTGATTTATAGAGGGTCAATTCTTTCTCTTTTCTGATGCACCATAAATACACCCCCCCTCTCACACACACACACACACACACATGTAGTCAGGTGGAGTGAGCGTTGCCATGCATTACAAAACTCAATATCAGGGCTTAGTTTTTAACACTGTTGCTGTGGTGCGGCGGTGATGTACTCACAGGCCTGCACAGCATTTATTTTTCTAAATGCATTAATACAACCCACACACAACTTGTTAGTGTAGGAGTGTGAAGGTGTGATATACTGCATTTCATAGATTGGTTTAGGTTTGTGTGCATCAGTTATGTTATGTTTGTTAGGTGTGCTCATCTCAGTGGCTCTCCTCGGTAGTTTAATGATAATAGTTATTCCTTAACCCGGCCACTCTGCCGCACTCCCCTTGCTGCTACCACTCAACACAATGGTGAGGAGTGAAGACAATCATTATTATTCACTAGTTGACAATTGAACAATGACAATGTTAGAGTCAGGGTGAGTGACCTGTTTTATGCTTGCTCTGTTCTAAATGTTATAGTTTTCCTTTATACATTGTCCATCCAATGTAAAGCATCTCATTGCACAGTAAGGTTGTCTGACTTAGTGATTGGAAACACTAACACACCATCACTGAAGGAGCCAAGACGCGGCTCAACCTCTCACTCCATTATTTTATTTGTTGCATCTTATCCATTTGCTCTTCATCAAAGTTTCATTGATTTCATTATTGCTGAAAAGCCATATCACTTTAGCAGCAGAACATCAATGATAAGTAATCAATAGTGTGTGTTAGACTATTGTAAATCTATGTTGACATGTTACTGTGTAAACTTTTACACATATCAAATGCATTTAATCCATAATTCAAAAGATAACCTAGGATTGACCCTCCATTGTGGCATTTCATATACACATGGATCAGGAAAAGACAATTAGCTTGATGAGGATTATTAGTACAGTGCAGTACATGATGTGCCTTTGCCAGCTGAAGCCTTAACAGACCATATCCCTCCATCAGCTCTGTCCATGCTTTCCTGCCACTCATGTGCAGTGTGTCAGGTGTCCTCTCATGTGCCAGCCACTAAGGCACCACTGGCTCATAACACATGTTTTTATTAGTGGAGAAAAAAAGTAATGTTTACGTATAACTTGATAATGTAAAGAATCTCAATGAAGTGAAGGGACAAGTTTGCAAGTTAAGGTGTTTTGATGTGCATTTTGCCTCCGGTTTGCTTAGACGATCGTCCTCATTCGGTGCGTGACAAAAGGTCTTTCATATAGTTGTTAAGGCCCTGCTTGGGGGTGGGAGGGAAGGTAGGCAGGGATTGGTAGGTGTGCCATACAATGCAAATGGCTGAGTTTTGCACTTTAGCTGTGATATGTACGTATATATATGATTTTCTATTATTATTATTATTATTATTATTATGGTGATGATGATTAAACTTATTGTTATTATTTGTCTTTAATTATTATTGCTGCTGCTACTGCTATTTTTGTGTATTATTTTCATTTTATTATTTCTTTTACCTGCAATCAGTGTCAGTAGAGCATATCAAACCGTAACCAGAAAACGTTACTTTACACTGTTTGTGCAATGGTACTGATCTCAAGCTTCTATGTCACTTCCGTTGGTGTGCAGGTCATGTAACATAATTCGTTGGCGTATAAATGAAGTACGTCACTTTCTCAACCTTATTGCAGTGTTGATGCACATTACTGTCTACCCAGTATTTATTCTGATCTCAGAACAGTTTCCTTGTGTGATCCAAGACATATCCTGAATAAACATAAACAAGACTACTTCTATGCCTTCATTACCTTGATGCAATGAAGGAAAGAGTAACCTTGAACAATGCCTGCTGGTAATTAATACATGTATCAATATACTATTTGTACTATTATATATATTATGTTGTATATGTGTGAATGTAAGAGTGGAAATAGTAAGAGTAGATGCTGGTTGCCCTTGTGTGAATTTCAATGTGGCAGATCGCTATTGACTGAATGCCTTGTTGACGTAGACTGTCCTGTGCGGGGTCACTATGTAAGCGTCATAATGAGGGTCCAATGTGGTGACCTCCAAGATGGGTTTTACTCTAGGTTCTTCCACCTGGTTCCACGGCTGGATCTCACCAGACGCGTAGATCAAGAAGAAGACAGCATTGGCCACAAAGATTGCAGCGGCAATGTAGAATACTTTGTCCCATTGCTCAAAGGTTTGCTGCCAATAGAGGAAAAACAGTTATCTTAGTACGAGTACAGCACACACACACACACACACACACACACACACACACATGCACACACACACACACCTGTCCAGTGGTGAGTGCCCCTGTGGTCATTGGTCCCACCCAGCTGGGAATGGTACTGAATGCGTTGGTGATGCCGAAGAGTGTACCGGCAAAATTTGGTGCAATATCGATATGATTGACCATAAAGCCGGTGTAGATGCCGCCCTGGAGCGTGACGGCAGCAAAGAAGAGGGCAATTGTGGCGGTTCTGTCACACCGCAGAAAGGTGATCAACAGAAGGCATATGGCAGGACCAACTTGGGCTGTGATAAGGGAGGGAGTAGATGCAGGTGATAAAAGTTATGTTATTATAGCTTGTCATGTATGTAGGCAGTCAGTGATACAGGGATCAAAATAAAGATTCCTATTCCTCCTACTACTCCTGCTGTCACAACAACAATAACAAAAACAACTACAATGTGGTACACACACGCCATACGCACCTATGGTATTAGCTGCTTTCCGCACCACGCCGATGGACACAGTGTTCCTCTGGATAAGCATGTCACCCACCTTGCTCACTATAAGACTGAATATCCACATCCCCAGGTAAGGCAGGGAGCTGAGAGTCGCGTTCTGGGAAGCGACAGGAATGGAAATAGAGTTCACGTTATGAGAAAGGAGAAGGTAGTGGTTGTGGGTAGTAGTAGTAGTAGTAGTAGGTAGTAGTAGTAGTAGTAGTAGTCATAATAGTAGTAGTGGTGGTGGTAATATTCATAATAGTTTAAAAGTCACATTATGTGGTAATGTATATGTAGAAAAAATATATAACAGAAATGTACACCTCATAAGCTGTATAACTTACCGACTTGATATCCTGAAGTAGCATGGACTTCATGTAGAGAGGCATTTCGGTGAGTAAGGTGTAGAAGCCCCAGTTGTTACCCATGTTGGATAGAAGGATGGCCCAGAACGGCAGACACATGAGGGCTTCTCGCAATGGCACTGGTGGAGCCTGTACACACATACAAATTGTACACACACACACACATTCATAATAAAATCCATATTCATTGCATCATATCATGTGTGAGTGTGTTCGTACCTTCCTCTTTTTGGTATCCCCGATGGCACCCAAGATATAGTCCTTCTCGGCAGTGGTGATTTTAGTATCCAGATGCGGACTGTCGGCTACGAGCAAGAACCAGGCGAGACACCACACTAGGGTGATGCTGCCCTGCACGTAGAACACTGATTGCCATCCCAGAGAGGTGAGCAGAGCCGAGGACAATGGATACGCGACCACCGTGCCGGCTTGCGACCCTGCGTAAAAAAGGACTCTAAAAGTTAATTACTACTACTTGAGTGACTATGTAGTAATGGTGTGATAGAGTAGTTGGCAGTAGAATTAGTAATAGTAATAGGCAGTAGACACCTGCCGCCCAGTGGAATACTCCAGGAGAGGTACTTACGGGGATGCAGGCAGTGCTGCAGACTGAGCGATTCCCTGTGTCCTCTCTTTCCGGTTCCCTTAGTGTCTCATTTACACAAGAGAGCAGCTGCAGCCTGCCCTCTGAAGACAACTTCTACTACTTCTTACATAACATTACATACACCTTACATCTTTACACTCGACTAAAAATTTTATAGAATGGCTTCATCACACCCAACCTCGGAGTCCCCATCTGGGGAGGGGACCACTAATGTTCCCAGGTCGGATTGCCCCTCTGCTAACGATCTTGGGTGTCTTGACACTTCCTCTAATATTTTTTTTCTTGATTTCTGCAGCATTCGTGGCCTTAGATCTAATTTCCAATCTGTGGAACACCATCTCTCCTTCGCTAAACCTCATCTCTTCCTAACTGAAACACAGTTGTCTGTGACTACTGACAGCAGCCCCTTCTCTGTTCCCTCCTACTTTCTCTATCCTCATTTTCAATCCAAAGCTGGCTGTTGCGCATATGTGCATTATAACATTACTTGCTCTCGTGCCCACAATCTTGAATCTTCAGAATTTTCTACCATCTGGCTAAGACTTCAATGTCACTCTCTAACTAAATTCATCTGTGCTGTATATCTCACCTAATTCCTCCGACTATGTAAAATTCTTTGACTGTTTGACTTCCAAAGTGGAGTACATCCTATCTCCCTTTCCTTATGCTGAGATCTCCATTTTAGGGGATTTCAATGTTCACCACCAGCTTTGGCTTTCATCTTCTTTCACTGACCAAACTGGTTGGTAAACAAGTCTTCAACTTTGCTATCCTTCATGACCTAGAGCAGCTGGTGCAGTTCCCTGACCGCATTGGAGACACGCCCAACATTCTTGATCTTTTCCTAACTTCCAACCCTTCAGCTTACTCTGTTAAACTTTCCTCTCCGTTGGGCTCCTCCAATCACAATCTTATTTCCGTTACTTGTTCTATCACTCCAATGCAGCCTCAGGACCCGCCTAAGCGGAGGTGCTTCTGGCATTTCAACTCTGCTAAGTGGGAGGACCTGAGGCAGCACTATTCTGATTTTCCTTGGGATGATTATTGCTACCATGTCAGATCCTTCTCTTTGTGCCGAGCGCATAACAGAGGTGATTATTTTTGGCATGGAGTTATACATTCCTCATACTTTCTCTAATACTAAAGCTAAAAAGCCCTGGTTTTACTCTGCTTGTTCTCGTGCTGTCAATGATAGAGAGGCGGCTCACAAACGGTACCGTAGCCATCCATCTGCTGAAACTCATGCCCTATATATTTCTGCCCGTAATCATGCCAAATCTATTCTCCAACTTACTAAAAACTCTTTCATCAATAGAAAATGTGAAAATCTTTCCAATTCTAACTCTTCTCGTGATTTCTGGCATCTAGCCAATAATATTTCCAACAATTTTGCTTCATCTTTCCCTCCTTTACTTCAACCAGATGGCTCCACAGCTGTCTCTCCTTTCTCTAAAGCTGAACTCTTCGCTCAAACCAGTATCTTCACTCTTCCATCCCTTACACTGGTAAACTCTGGAACTCTCTTCCTTTATCTGTTTGTCTACCTGCCTATGACTTAAACTCTTTCAAAAGAGGAGTGTCAAGACACTTCTAATATTAACTATCTTGCTTCTATTTCTCCAACTGTCCTCTTTACAGGGTCTGGCGACAAGCGGGATACGTATTTTTGTTGTCCCTTAGCCAGTACCCTTTTGATGTAAAATAGTATTGGTAGTCACCTGCATAGATAATGGTAGAGAGTGTTGAGCGTTCCTTGGGTGGTGACCATGCGGAAAGGAGGGCGTGAGTTGAAGGAAAGGTGGCGCCCTGAGGTGGAATAGATAGATAGATAGATAGATAGATAGAGAGAGAGAGAGAGAGAGAGAGAGAGAGAGAGAGAGAGAATTAGTATTCCTTGTTTTTTTTCTTCATACTTTCCCTGTAACGAAATGTAGTAGATGGATCACCGGCCAATGGAGCCTCGGCGTGTATACTCACCTCAGATATGCCGAGGAGGATTCTGTTAATGATGAGCGGCGTAGCGTTTTGACGAGTGCTAAATGGGATGACAAAGGTTAACAGGCTGGCCGCTGTCAATGCTCCGCCGAACACACGCCGCGCACCAAACAGTTCCGCAATCCTTCCACCTGTGTGTGGGAAGGCGGCAGGTGAAGGGTGGGCCTGTAATGCTTTTTGACTTACTGTACTCAGTGTGAGCCCAGATATTGGTGTTGCGCTACTAATAAGTGCCGTGTTGGCGATCACTCGTTATCTAATTGACTCTTTCCCTCAAGGTGATCAGATGGTTATTGTTACACGTAATTAATCATAATTGAAGCGATAATAAACCACCGCCATGATCATCATTAACA
Organism: Metacarcinus magister; assembly: GCA_029783475.1. Classification (NCBI taxonomy): domain Eukaryota; kingdom Metazoa; phylum Arthropoda; class Malacostraca; order Decapoda; family Cancridae; genus Metacarcinus; species Metacarcinus magister. The sequence continues at coordinate 2,116,781 of JAPQNM010000011.1, read as the reverse complement.
CTAGGCAATGATGGTGGTGGTGGAGTACTTAAGATGATGTCCTCCTCCTCCTCCTTCTCCGCATCGGCCTCGTCCACTCACCGGGAACCTGAGTCCACAAGTAACCCCAGAAGAACGATGAAGTGATGAGACTTTGGGTAAACTCATCCCACTCGAATTCGCCCTCCTGCAGGGACACAAACATACGTATATACACATGTGTGTGGGTGTATGCGTGTGCGTGCGTAGGTGGGTGTGGGTGTAGAGAGAGAAAGTGTAGTAGGTGAAAAAGTTTGTTTACCTGTTCATCGTCGTGGTCACTATCGTCTGTGTACCCGCACACCTCCCCGGCGGTATCTTCACCTTGGGAGGAATTACCGTCCGACGTCACCATTGCAACGATCACCAAGTTGATGTTGACACGCAGCATGTAGTTGCACACCATGCCCAGGAACGCCATGATCGCCACCAAGTACCGACGGGGAAGGTACCCTGACGAAGGAACATCAGGACTGTACGTATGAACCCCGCGCGCGTGTGTGTGTGTGTGTGTACGTGGTTGGTAAGTACATGATTTGAGTCAATCTCCTTTTGTCCTATATTTACATCTACTTTTATCCATCTTAACCATAAAGTCATCAGTGTTCCCTGCTCATTCCACCTCTGCATCGTCAATAAATGTTCTTGTATTTGAAGCTAAATATCTTGCTAATGATCTTGTGTTGCTCTCACTTTGTAATCATGATCCCTTATTCTTGCATTATTCATTATAGATTAACCACATTATACGTACCTTTAAGCTAAACTAATCTTGCAACCTTTTGTTTTTTTACCTTGTTCCTTTAGCGTAGGACTTTCCATAGTGGTGGTGTGAGTGCAGACAGGTATAGGGTGGCAGACAGGTAATTAGCGTTGGGTAGAGTTAGGAGGCCCAGTGGTTAGCCATAGAAGGGATCCCAGCCTGTTAATAAGTGATCAATATTATCAATATTGTCATTGTTATTATTATTACTGTTATTATGATTTTCATTATATCATCATTATTATTATTATTATTATTACTATTATTATTATTATTATCATTATCGTTATTAATATTAGTATAATTGTCGTTGTTGTTGTTGGTACACACATACGCACACACACATACCACATACCACACAGCGTTTTCGTAGTGCACTGAGACACCCGCCCGCCTTCACCCGCCTCACCCATCACCGATGTAATATATAAGCGTCGTATCAGTAATCTATGAGTGTCGTGATTAGCAATACACGCTAAGAGATGGTCAAGTGTTGTATCAAGTGTCACGCCCAATCAGTGCTGCGGTGTGTTCCCGGCATACGCAGGGTGGATGGAGGCTCTTCACTCAATGACGGGGCTGAAAAGCGTCTACAGGTGAAGGTCTGAGGGTGAGGCCAGATGGGAACTACAGCGTCTACAGGGGGTGAGGGGAGCTTCAGACTGTTGTTGGGAAGCTTAGCGAATGGTGTTTGCAAGTCCTGTTAAGTTCGCATACAAATAATTGAAGAAATCCAATCAATTAATCAAGCATGAGCTGTTATTGTTACGAAATGCATGTTTGTTGATTTTGTATTAGTTTATTCACTTAAATAAGAGAAACTATTTTGGATGACGCTTTTGTCAACTACACATCCATCTCTATGTAATAGTTGATCATGCAGCTAAAACCTTCTCGTCATCACCAAGGCCATTATCATCTCAGATAACGAACGCTCACTCATTATACAGTGTGTGTGTGTGTGTGTGTGTGTGTGTGTGTGTGTAATTGAGCCACGGTCTTGAAGATCATGCGCTAGACTCGTGATCGCCAGTCAATACCCTGGCGGAGTGATCTAAAAACTTATCTAGTTATATCTATGGGTAAGGATGTAACCTTTCACACACCACACACTTCTTCCTCTTGTTGAAGGACGACACTAACTGAAAGAGATAAGTATCGCTTTGAGCGTGGCACGACTCTCAGCCTGCCAACACACAAAAGATCTTCCCTCACCCAGGATAAGTCACACAAAAGGTGGATGGTTGCAGTCGTTTTATAATTTGAAGACAAGTGCGTCTCGCCAATCATGAAGGAAAAAGAAAATTATTAGAAGAGGAAACAGCCATAGAATCACTGTTTAATTCAAACATGGAGGAGGAAGAGGACAGTGACCTTTGCAAATTAGGTTTTTTGCTTCCTATACATAGTAGCACCAATACATGTAAATATATTTAGAGAGAGAAAGAGAGAAGTGGTAATAATTGTAGTAGTAGACGTGTCTCCGGTCGTTGAAGATGGCTGTGAAGGATGCCATGTAGGCGTAGGTCGTTGCAAGCCTCCTTAAGCCTCTTCCTGCACATCCTCCTCCTCGAAATCTTCCTCGTCGTCGATCGTTGCTTCCTGGTACTGCTGGTACTCGCTCACCAGGTCGTTCATGTTGCTCTCCGCCTCTGTGAACTCCATCTCGTCCATGCCCTCGCCCGTGTACCAATGGAGGAAAGCCTTCCTCCTGAACATAGCTGTGAACTGTTCTGAGATACGCTTGAAGATCTCCTGGATGGCGGTGGAGTTGCCGATGAAGGTGGCGGCCATCTTGAGTCCCCTTGGTGGGATGTCGCACACGGCTGTCTTCACGTTGTTGGGGATCCATTCCACGAAGTAAGCTGTGTTCTTGTTCTGGATGTTCAACATTTGTTCGTCCACCTCCTTCATGGACATCTTGCCTCGGAACACGGCGGCCACCGTCAGATATCGGCCGTGGCGGGGGTCGCACGCCGCCATCATGTTCTTGGCGTCAAACATCTGCTGAGTGAGTTCGGGTACGTTGAGAGTCCTGTAGGAGACGGCTTTGCGGGCTGTGAGCGGCGCGAAGCCTGGCATAAAGAAGTGAAGGCGAGGGAACGGTACCA
>JAPQNM010000011.1:2071389-2103889 GCA_029783475.1 Metacarcinus magister | reverse complement strand
TTTTCTGTAATTCATCGGCATAACTGTTTGGTGTGATCTGAACAAGTATCTGAGGTTGAATTTGCAGTGCATTATAAAGGTAAGGAGATATCAAATGGGTCATCTTATGAATATTTACTTAAATACGATATTGAGTTAACGAGGTGTAATTCTACTTCATCACAATAATGCTCTAGAGAATTGATGGTTATTTTTTTTTTCCATTACCTGATAAATTCTGAGGTTTTACTTGCTACATTTCCGTTGTAAATCCCTGATTCTGGCTCTGGTCAATAATGGAGTGCTGGTGTATATCACTAATTTCAAAGATATTCAGTGTTTTATGAACACAAATCTGAGGTTGGGGCAGGTGTACACACACACACACACAACACACACACACACACACACACACACACACACACACACACACACACACACACACACACAACACACACACACACACACACACACACACACACACACACACACACACACACACACACACACACACAACACACACAACACACACACACACACACACACACACACCATTTTCTTCCCTTGGAAGAAGTGTTTGTTTGTGACTGTGAGTGCATTACGTGCTCGTCAATAGGAAATTGTTATGTTAGGTTAGTGATTCACGCTGCTTGTTTTTAGTGTAAATCACTGTATTTCATCTTCCCTACATTCCCACATGTCCCCAAGCTTGTTGGGAGTGATAAGGATATTTTAGAATGTATAGATTTGCGAAAAAATTTTGTCAAAATTATTGAAAATGCATCTAAATCTATACATAAAGTGTGTTTTTTAGATCCAAGCGCATTATTGTGAAGTTGTTAAAATTTACTGTAAGTTACTCATGGAGTTGCCTCCTCTGTTACAATTATAATATAATGTGAATAGTAATGTCACTTGAATATGTGTGCCAGTCATCATAATAGAAAACAGAGAGCATCACTTATGACTGCAAAGAGACTTCATATACATATCTTATTTTTCCTTGAAAAAGTAAAGTGTACATCATACACCAGGAAATATGGTGTTTTTTCTTGTTTCAAATTTCACATAAGACAATACAAATTATCTTAATGAAATTGACACATTTTTCAGACTGCGAGGACCCTCCTCTACCAGCACTGACCCACCAGGCCCAGCCCACCGAGACCTTACCTCCAAGGGAAGGCAGCGTACCTCCGACCCAGGAAAGTGTGCATGATGTCCAAGAGAACTCAGACACTGTCCACCCTCCACTGGTGTCACCCATCTCCCATGCTAATAATGAAGACTCCATCCCACTCATCACCACTCCCAGGTTAGAACGACACAGTCCCACTGTACTCTCTCCGGGCTCCAGGCTGTTGAATGGCACTGTGCCGGACTCAACAGAACAGCTCCTCAACCTTACCCGACTTTCTGCAGCAAGTGGGAACCTTGCCTTCCCTGGGGTGGGTGAAGGCGCACCAAGACCGCAGCCAGAGTTGTCATCATGGTCTGTGGTGGTGCCTGTGTTGCTGGCCTTATTAGTGTGTTCTCTGATGTCTCTCAACCTGGGCTATGTTGTCTCCAACAGCATTGCATTTCCATTCCTTCTGTGGGAGAGTCACAGCCTGTGGTGTAGATGGCAGACCTTCCTCACAGCCTCCAGAGGGAGGTCAGGCCTGCTGGTAGTGGCACTAATGTTGAGTGGGGTGAGCCAAACTACAATTTCAATCTTTGTTGTTATAATGAACATGATCAAGTGCTTTGTGGAAGATTTCTTCCTGTACATATTTACTGTAGTGATGTGGTATAATATGGTTGGCTTTCCAAACACAGTACAAGGGCAGGATGATGAGTCCAAACTTGCCTTCACAGAACAAGTCTTGGAGAGTAACAATATTGATGAGCTTCACGAATTTTAAGGCAAAATATTTATTGTGGTATTTGTATATTCAGGATTTTTGATAGTTGCAATATTGTGCAATGATCATACACTTAGAGAGACAGATGGCTTTCTTTGAAAATTGCTTACATAGTCAGCCCTCATTTGTTTACTATTCAAGTTATATCATAAGCCAATTGTTAACATTATAAGGGTAAGGGACAGAGGCTCAGCTAAAACTAAAGTAATTGAAACACATGTACATTTTTATTTAATGGTGTAGGTATTTGTGAAAATACAGTACTTCATTTTTCATCCCTTATTATGTAATTCAGTATCATGGAGATTGAATCACCATCTCACAGTTGTCCTTATGTAATCATCAGTGAAATGTGTTCTGTCAACATGATCTCAAGAGCAGGAAAGAGGAAGAAGGAAGGTAATAGTTGGTGTATGTATGTTCACTGTTCTGGGTTTGCTGCTGCTGTTCTCACATGTCATATGTTGTGACTCAGTGATAGAGTTAAATAAGCCTTATATCGTCACCCAGTCTTTGGGTAAACCTATTCTTTGTTGTGCCTCAGTGGTGCAGTGGTTAGCACGTCTCACTATGAATCCGCTGGCCCGATTTTGATCCCGGACGGGGGCAGTCGCCCCACAGCTCACCCAGCTGTTCATCCTCCCAAACGGATTGGTAGATAAATGGGTACCTAGGGAAACCTGGGCAAGATTAACTGTGGAAACTCGGATGTCACAATGGTCCTGTGTCTTGTCATTACGGATTACTTTCCACCACAGCACAGGCTCAAAGGCCAATGTGACGGGAGATGAACGCCCACAGCTACACGCACTTACAGCATGTGCCCCCACCTTTACCTACCATTCTTTGAGCTGGTATTCCGTTTGCACAGTGCCAAAGATATGCTGCTCTTCACGTCTTTGTCCATATTCACAAACTTGCCAAGTCCAAATCCGCCATTAATGATTACTGTGTTGCAAATCATATACTGATTTTATTTACTTGTATATTTAATCCTTGTAGACAGTTCTTTGGTTATTTTGTGCCAAACTCTGCTGGTGTGCCTTGCTTCATTTAGATATTATGTGTGAATTGCTTAACAAATATGAAGCATTGACATGGTAAATTGAGGACATCAGGGAAGTATTGGCACCTACATTGCATTGCTTTGGCCACATGCAAGGACATTTTGAAAGTGACTTTATAAAGTGTGTTGAATATATAAATAGTGTGTCTGGTATATCATCAATCGGTTTATGATTGGGTTTTCATGAATGCAACCAAATCCTAAAGTAAAGGAATAGTTTAAGTATATATATATATATATATATATCCAGCTTGGGAATTTGAGGATTGTTAGAGACAAATGAGTTAACTCAGGAATTACAAAGTTTTTTTCTTCTCTTATTTGTATTACACCTTTTGGAGGAAACTTGTTGGTTTTGTAAATTATGATTCTGTAGAGTTTTTCTTATTTAAGTTTGTCTTATATGTTGTATTATTTTACAAGGTACATTATTAGGTCCTGTATTCTCCCTATTCTATCCAAGTTGACAAAATGAGTCAAGTCGTGTTTTCAAGTCACTCATCACTGGCACCTCAGTGGTGCTCACAGCTCACCCAGCTGACCATCCTAAGGAAACCTGGGGAAGGTAAACTGTGGAAACTCAGATGTCACAGTGGCCCTGTGTCCCTGGGTAACGGATGACTTTCCACCATAGGTTCAAAAACCAATGTAACGGGAGATGAGCGCCCACACCTGCAGCGTGTGTCCTCACCTTTACCTTTATTATTAAGGCATGAATTTTCATCCCTATTCTGTCCAAGTTGACAAAATGAGTTAAGTCGTGTTTTCACGTCACTCTCATCCTGGTAAATTTTGGAATTCCTAACTAGTGCAGTGCTCCTTCCAAATTTGTGGGTTCCAATTTTGCGACCGAGACCAATCTCCATCTCTGCAAGCCCAGGTACAGTAAAATGGTCATTTAAATGAATTTTGTTATGGATAATGATAATGTTTATGTTTTTCTGTATTTTTCTTTATTGTAGGATGTATAATTACATGTATTTGTGCACAAACAAGGCCAAAAATATGACTAAAATCACCATAAGGTTAATGATTCAAATTTTGCAAATTAAAATTTTGTGGCCTGCAATGTCGACCAATTTCACGCAAAATTGGAGGGAGCATTGTACTTTTTTCTATTTATCCACTTTCCTATAACTTGAATTACTAGGGTAGAGGAGTATAAAGTCACCTCTGATGCTAAATTAGCCTTGTTTTTCCACATACTTCTGAGAAGCAGTGATTGTTGCCTCTTTATAAGCTTTTTGCCCGACTCCTAATCATACAACAAATGCTTTTGGAGTTATTTATTATTGTGTTTTGTGTGAATTTGAGAAGTCAGTAATCTGTTCAAAGGTCTACTGGACAATTTGTTTGTAAATAAAAAATATTAGCAAGATAGGTTGATACATTCATTTCTTTATTTATTATTTTATGAGTGACCCTTTGTACTGGCGTGATCAGGTACATGTATATATTTTTATTGTGTTGTTTTGGTTGGAGTAGTGAGCTGTTCCCTTGTGATCACCTCTCACCCTATTTCAAGGGAGGGATGCGTCAACAAGTAAGAAGGAACAAAGTCTGGATCAAGTCTGAACCATTCTGTACACCTCTCCATGCGCTTTCACGTTTTGTATGATGTTTGTATTCCTGAAATTGCTATACTGGTGTGACAAACAGCAGAAGAAACATGAGGGAAGGCTTGTAGTTTGCTCCTTGAAGTTGAAGGGATGTGATAAACATGATCAATACTAGAACAGAAGCTTCACATAATAAAATAAACTTCATCCCTCCACTCCCTTGTTTACCTCACAGTGTATTGTGTTCACCTGTTCATCCTTGGCCCACTCTTTTAACGGGGATACAAGCCAAGTATAAAGTTATATAGATAAACACAAACATTAATCCAAATGTTTAATAAGATCAGTGTACATAAAGCATGTCTACTATAACTTTTAACAATATATCACAGCAACAGAGGTACGGTATGTCTGTTCTGCCTTTTTGATACTTTTACATTGCTGGTGTAAATTCACAGGATAATGCAGCAAAATGATCAGATCTTACAATGACAACAAATGTGAGTACAGCAATGAGGATAGGTTGTCCCTGAACCATAAGTAGTTGATGACTTGCCATAGAAGGCAATGTTTATGTCAATGTTACACTCAATACACGTGTTAGTGTGAACTGTTCAAAGGAAACTAATGGATCTACCAAATGCAGATGTTAAATTTGTATCTTCTTAAAACTTTGTCTGCATTGGGTCTAGTTTCACCAAATACAGGGAAAGTTTAGTGAAGAGGAGCAAGTTTCACTTATTCTTTGGTAGACATTGCTCCATCCACAAAAGAAAATGTATAATGGCAATCCATCTGTCTCTTCCAACACTGAAATTCACAAATACATAGAATATTCATATAATAGAACAATATATAGATGAAATATTTACTTTGTGAAATAATGCTTTGCACTTAGCAGAACAACAAACACAAAATAATTATTCAAACAACAAAATTGTAAGTACACCATAAGGCCACAATTGCTTGTACATCTGTTTCACAAAAGCAACACCAATTAAAAAGGGGATTAAATAATCCCCTTCCTGGAGGGAAAGAGGCATCACTCACTATAGATAGATAGGTAAATAGCATGAATATGATGGAATGCCTTAAGAGAAGTTTAAATAAATTAATTGATGAACGTGAGAGATGGTATCGCATAAACAAAAGCTGACGAGCCTTCAGCAGACTCCTTGCATTGTGAACTGAGCCTTTGTACCTCTGTACCCGGCACCAGTGGACGGCTCAATGTTCCTCTATTGCACATTCATGAGAATCTTGTAACTTTGGCCGTTGCTTGAGTGCATTCAGGAGACTTTATTCTCCCATTGTATTACATCACCAAGGCATTTATAAAGAAAGGTAACCATTGCAACAGTACACTACAGCTCCAGCATTTGCAGTGAAAGTCACAACCTAATAAGTACAGTCATCATCATTACTATGTCTGTGTATCTCTCTTTGGTTCCACAAAATAGTTTTTTGGCCACTTTTGAGAGTGATGTACCTTATGCCATTAATATGTTTGCAATTAAAATTGCTGCCAATGCATTTTGTGTAAGTTTTCTAAGATTGATCAAGATTTTTGGTTTATCTCAAGTTTGTTTGAGTTGTGAGATGCTGGGGCTCTGGTGTATATCAAGCATCTCTTACAAGACATTTCTTGCTTCACAAAATGTTTGAGATCTTGGAAGAATAAAAACAATGTCACTATGCTAAAAGAATATGGTACAATCCTAACCCAATTCAACACACACACAAGAACATAAGCTACTAATACATCACTGTTTATTATCATCCTTAAAAATAAGAGTTATTGAATGAATTACATCCACCTGTTGACTTATATCTTAGTAATGTATACAGAATCTTTGCAAAAATATAGAAAATACTGGCATGTTCTCTGGTAACCTCAATGTTCTACATTTCATATTCATAAAATCTTGTAAGTTGAAGTCTTTCACTACTTAATACAAACAGCAAGGCACTGATGTTGATATCAAAAGAAAACACCGCCATCTCTTGTAGATTTGTTCTCATACTTCAAAACTAATAAGATATTCAAGGCTGTTTTCTAGTTGATATCATCAGTCATCTATTAAAGCCAATGTAATCTCAATTCTATGAAGTGAACCCAACGTTAAGCCTGAGTGTCAGTGGTTTGGTGCCTTGCAAGGAATCTTGGTCCTGTCAGCTTGATGGCAGCAGCTCCAACTGGTGCAGTGACTAGGATCACCATCACAGCTATGGTCACCACCTGTGCAACAATAGTAATACTTACAATCTACACAATATCTTAACAATGTGACTATTTGAAGCCTTCAATAATACTGGACTTTATGGATGTGTTAGGTTGACATAGATCACCATTCTCTTGTGCTTAATTCTGTCATGGTAAGACTGATGTATGACTTACTTGTTGTCCTCTGAAGACATCATCTGGGTTGTTTCCATGTTGCCTCACGTAATCCAGTGCCTGAGAACCAATGGCAGCCTGCAACCCAACCATCAACATCAGTGTGATCAGGGAAGAATGAGTGAAAACAAATAATTCATCTTCAAATGGTTGATCATCGAACAAAATAATATAACAAGGACACCAAACAATATAATGGTAACAATCTGACACATTATAAAAGATGTTATACCTGTACAGTGGCCTTGGGCAGCCAGGCAATGGCTACGAAGACACGCTCCAGCAGGGAGAAGCCAGCCCCCATCACCACCAGGAAGGAGACGCCAACACGCACACTCAGACACACCAACAGTGCCAGCAGACCCCACCCAATAGTGCCACCATCTATCTTGCCAACCTGACAAACAGATTAATTTATTAAAAATTACTGTCGGAATTGTGTTCATTGCAAAAGGATAGGAGATATAATTAAAATCCAGCACACTGCACAAACAGAATAAAGCAAGGCAGAGCCAGAGTTTGTGAGTAAAAGGAATTATCCTACATCATAAGACAAGTTCAATATACGTACTATGAAACGGAAGTAATCATCTCTACATACATCAATTTCTAAACCACAAGAGAAGTGAATTGGAAGGTAGTCATTCTTACATCAATTTCAGCTCCGATGAGTACAAAGAGAGCCGGCTGGAACACCTCCCACAGCACACGGTAGTACATGCTCACTTCGGGATCCTGCGCAGGGAAAAGTATGTTGATCTCTCACAAAGACTCCATAACACTTACACAATAGCCCTACTCTTTTTTTTTCTCTTTTGATGCATGAGTATAGACTGAAGAGTGTTCATGACCTCTCTTTGTTAATTGGTTTTGCTGCATCTATGTACATAAAGCATGAGTATAGAGTGAAGAGTGTTCCTTACCTTGTTATCTGAACGTCTCCACCCCAAGCCAGTCACAAAGGCCAGAGATAACACAGCAATGGGTCCAGAGCTCTCCAAACCAACCTAAATACAGAAATAATACACACACACATCCACACACACACAAGATTCTCATTCCTTTGCTGTATAAATTATTGATGTGAATTGAAACATAGCCACACATTAAAAAGTAGAAATTCCTTTACTGTACAGGTAACTTATGTGAATTTAAATACATTCACATATCAAAAGGTAGTAAATCCTTATGTAAAATCAATCACATTCTCTCTTTTTCCTTACCTTGTGGCTGCCAAACATGCCGAGAGCACCAAGACAAAAGAGAATAATAAACTTGAAGGCAGGTCGATTCTTACTCTCTTGGTGTGGAAGCGCCCAACACACCACACCAAACACTGCCCCGTACACCAGCCCGGCCACCACCTCCAGGGGACCCTTGGCCAACGTCCACACCAAGGAGCCTGTATCAACACACACAAACATTACCTCTACCTCGTGCTGGGGATGATGACAACATTAAGTGACAAAGTTCATAATGGAGATGAGACAATTGTTTGGATGGTTAAAGGCTGTTTATCAAATGGGAGAGAAATAGTGACAGAAGAGAAAAAAAATCTAAAATGGACATAGGAAGGAGGAAGAAAGCCTATGTACAAAGACACACACTACCTACCCTCAGCAAAGGCAAGTCCAAGCATAACACTGAAGCCAGTGATGGCCAGGACGTCATCAAGGCTGGCAGCAGCGATGACCAGAGTGGGAATGCCTGCCTCCACCCCATACCCTTCCTCTGCCAGCTTGAGCAAGCTTGGCACCACCACTGCTGGAGACACGGCTGCCACAACAAACCTGGTGAACAACACCCAACACACACTCATGGGATGGATAGGAGAATCATGGAGAATTCACGCCAGATAAAGAACAGTGAAAAAAATTAATAAATTTCTGAAACTTACTCAAGAACAGTAATAACAGACAGTCCTACATGATTTAAGTTAGTCAGTGAGTTGGAAACCATTTGGAAACAATAAGAAATAGTTATCCAGGAGAGTCTGAGATGATGAAGAAGGTTTACAGGTAACCTGAGGGAGGAACTCACCCCAGCATAAAGCTCCACAGCCAAGGTAAGCCGAGAAGGAGCTTGGCCATGAAGGCCGCCACCGCAGCCTCCACCATACAGGGCAGGAAGGCGAGTCTCAGCACCACACAGCTCAGCTTCCTCAGTGCTGCCGGGTCAAGGCCAAGGCCAGCGCGGATCAGGATGATCACCAGCACCATGTTCCTGCCGAGGGTGGTGGTGGTGCATATGTAGGTGTTTATATGGACTGTGCACATAAAACATACACACACAACCGCTCCTGCGATCCAGTGGAATGATTCCCACTTGCCACCCGACAAGGTGTGTGTTCAAACTCTGCTCAGGTTTATTCACTTACAGGGAGTGGTTACTGTCCTCCTTGAGCAAGGTTGTGTGTGATGTGTGAGAGGTCTCAGCCTTACCCATACATGAGCTCTGAGCTCCTTCGGGGAGGGTAATGGCTGATGATCATGACCTTAGCACATGATCTTGCAGATCATGTGAATAACACACACACACACACACACACACACACATTCCAACTTAAACTTATATTGATATTTCAATTAAAGAAACAAAAATTTTTACAATTTTTTTATAAGAAATTTTACTTAACGACGTAAATGAAGACAGCATGTTCTAATGTTTACTATGTATCACTTTGTTGGTGAATAAAGCTACAGTTATTATTATTATGACAATGATCATTAAGCACATAATACAGTATAGGCCACAGAGGCAGGACAGTACATACCTAATCACTGCTGACCAGAACTCATCCACATTATGTCCGACGGCATTAATGCCCGGCACACTTTCAAAGAGAATGCCTGCCACCAGGCTGCCCAACAAGGGGGGCATGCCCAGGGCAGCAGATACCCGTCCAGCCAACACTGCTGCTATGTAAAGCACTGCCAGACTGAACAGGTTCCCTCCCGGCAGTGCCAAGCTTCCTGTGGTGCAGATCAGGCAGCCCCAGGCAGCCGTGCCAATCAGGAGCCAAAGCAGCAGGTCTCCCACCTGCAGGCAAAAATATATCATCATATTCATTGTACAATATATAATGTCAATCAATATATATATATAAAAAAAAAAAAAAAAAAAAAAAAAAAAAAAACTGAAAGAGCAGGTTCACCTTGCCATGGGGAGGACAGGTGAGTGAATACTTGAGTCGCTGAGCCACTGTGGGCTGCTCTGCTAGCTTGTGATTGGTCCTCAAGATGCAGCGGCAGCAGGCATCACACCGCCCGGACTCCTTCTTGTCGGTGGACTTCTCCTCCGAGTGTCCATCCCACTCAGGAACCTTGTCTTCCACACTGGGGCAGCCTGGACAGTGTTGGGGACACCATTATCACACTGGCCGAGCAAAACTAAACACTATTAAGAGTTGCTTCCTTAAAGTATGCAGTGCTAGAGTTGCAGAAGCACATGGACGAATTAATTCCTATTTATTAAGTGCATAGTTATTTCCTCATGGTTACCAATTTATCATAAAATTAAAAAGCTACTCCACAAGACTATATGTCAAAGAACTGTTTAAAATAGCATTTCATAAAGGAAAGCATAATATAATATTTCATAATATCCATATTCATTAACCTATATAATAATTATTTTCAAACATTCTTCCCCACCAACAAAACATCAACACTGAACCCGTCTCCTCCTCCTCCTCCTCCTCCCGTCATCTTGGTGAAAACACAACACAACACAGCATAACAAACCACTACTGTACCCAAGGGCAGCGTTGCAGCTTCACTGTACTCAACACCTCGATGGTTGAAGGGCAAGGTGGTGGTGCGGCCTTCCAAGTCATCCTCACACCTTTCATCAGGCCCTGAGGGGAGGCACCGGAGTCACAGGTCACATTCTGCCTTCTCTCAAGGCTGCACTACAGTTAAATCACACTCTGTTTAGTGGCATAGGTAAAAGTTAATTATATCTATGAACCTTTCTATTAAACTCCAGTCTAGTACAGTTTACATTGGTGTGTGTTCTTGGAAACTCCCTCAAGGGAAATTATCAACTTACCACTAACAAAAGAAACCTCCTTGTATTTTGTTCTTGCAGCCATCTTGAATACTTAATTTTATGAATCTTTGCCAGATGAAAGATGACACTTGTCTGGCAAACAGATGAAAAAGCACGACATGGGAAGGGTGCAATACTAAGCCTTATCAGTTTATCAGAGAAACCTAATCTTTCTCAAGGTGACACTTTACATTAACCACCACATACTCAAACAATGCAAAACAGCTCTCCTACACTTGACATATTCTTCACACACACACACACACACACACACACTATTACTGATATGAAATGCAAGTTCCTTTCATATGAGAGTCCTTTGACATGATAGCAGCTCAAGAACACTCCATTGGAACATGTGTCTATTGTAATCAGATTATTGTGTTTTTTTAAGGTCCCTTAGTGGGTCATCTACACACACACCCACACACACACATTACAAAATACCACACTCCAATACACCTGAGCCCCCAGCCTTGCACTGCCTTCCCTCGTGCCCAGCCACCTCAACACAGAGTGAGAGGCCACATACCCGAGGCAGGAGTCAACGAGGCATCACTTGAGGACAATTGGCTGTCTGTCCTTAAGTGGTGGTGCTGAGGAGGATCATCCACGTGAGGAAGGTCGAGTTTAGGTGAATAAGTAGCGTCTGTTGGTTCAATCTTGTCAGCCAACATTCCTGCAGAAAAGGGTTCATGCAAGATAATTTATCTCAAGGATTTTCATCATCATCTTAGTTTCGTTATCTTAAGGAACACACAATGAGTCACTGCTGACACTCATTATCTTTATCAATTGTTCTAACTTCTTTCCACACTTAACACGGTCGGTATACAAACCCAAGAAATAAAGTAACATGAATTACTGTCATTACTAGGCATTGGTTTCCCCATAACAAGAAAGTATGACGTGAATTATGAATGAAAAATAAATATTCTTAAAACAATGGGATTTAGTAAACAAGTGTATCTCTGTATTCCTGGCATTGTGTAAAGGCTGGATAAAAAGGGAGGTGAGTGGAGGGCTGGGAACCTCTACCCTCACAACTTTTACATCAAGGAAGCAAGTAACACTATCATTATTCCATTTAATTCCATTTAATTCCATCTCACATGTCATTTCACTAGTAAGGGACAAGGCAAACTCTATGTATAATGACAATGTAACATAACATTATCACGTACCTTCTTCCTTTTCGATGAGACCTTCACTCACGTCCTTTGAAGACCCTGCCGAC
Source organism: Metacarcinus magister (assembly GCA_029783475.1). Taxonomy (NCBI): domain Eukaryota; kingdom Metazoa; phylum Arthropoda; class Malacostraca; order Decapoda; family Cancridae; genus Metacarcinus; species Metacarcinus magister. The sequence continues at coordinate 2,091,696 of JAPQNM010000011.1, read as the reverse complement.
TCATAGGCAGAATTCTCTTGTGCCTGGAAGGTGTCATCCCTGGAAGCAGTGCCCAGCAGCTTGTCTGGAACACTGTCTCCCTCCATCTTCTCCTCTCAGGACCCACAGTGTTTCAAGTCAAGGAAGTAACACTGTTCACATTCCACATTCTTGGTTACATTACACATACATGTACATCCTGTGTATCTGTAAATAAACATGCAGTGGTGTTGATCAGGTATGTACATTTGTATGGCAACTCACAAACAATAACAAGGGTTAATATGCATAAACATGGAATGGTTTTAGTTGTGAGTCTTTCAATGGTGAATGTTTGGTTACCATTCATGAAAAGATGAGATCAATTCTATGATAATGACTAATGTGCAGCAAACAAGAATTAATGGAAAATGCAGGACAGCCACACACCAGAATAACTTTTGCAGTATATGCTTATTCTAATGTTATATGCATATTAGTCATTATCATTATTATTATGATCATTATTACAAATCCATGTACACAAATAAAAGGTTTTTCTTCCATGAGGTGGTACGAGACCTACGTTAAATCACACACTTTGTCATAATTATAATGCTGTTACTTATTCTTCAAGGTCACACAACCTGTGGCTCAGTTTAGCTTTATCGATTCCTCACAGAGATCAGCAAATATTGACCAAACCTCCTCACATCAGCAGCAGCAGCAGCAGCAGCGAACATTTACTACACCTTTATAAAGATAATACAAGCACGTGTGTCCGCCACTCCTATCATCACCTGGACACACACACACACACACACACACCACACCTGGCTGCATTAATCACCACCTTGCTCTGTCATATCAAAGTTCAAACGTCACACCAAACCACTACACATTAAACATCACTGTCATTCATCTGTAACAGGCTTCACTTCCACCTACCCATCGCTGGTTACACATTCCTGGTAGTTAGTTGGCAGTAATCTTCATAGCTGAGCCCCGGTAGTTATGGTGTTATTAGCGCACATCAGCTGACGGTAAACTGTGTGTGTGTGTGTGTGCGTGTGTCATGTACTATTTACAATGCATTCACCGTTTTTAGTTTTTTTTTTATTCTCTATCTTTGTTAGATGAATATTGATGTTTGTTTAATAGGGTGAAGTATCTGTGGGTTTAAGGGCATTGTACATTCTTCTACATGGCTCTACGGTAGTCCAAGACCGAGGCTACAGACAGGTAACACACAAGTAAATAGGACCAGTCATCCCTCATCGTCCTTATTACGGTGGAAAACAGTATTAGGAAGTAGTTATATGAGGGAGGTACAATGATATATAAGTACAACGTAACTCAGACAACTATTGAGAATGACCCTGGATTGAAAGGACTTTTTGCTTTATGAAGGTTAGAGTACCTTAACATATCACCGTGTTAAGATCATTAAGTGTGTGGGAATCAAGGATACTAATGACTTCAAACATCATTTATTATTCTGCATTGCTCGAGACCCCATTAGAAGCATCACAGAGTAGGTTTTGGACAATATTCCCACGTGAGTCTTTTGATTCACACACAACAATCTGTCAATAGTTAAGGAAGTGGTGTAACAACTCTATCATATATATACATTCCAATCCTCTATACACACTGTTGGGATTGAGATTGTATGACTGGAATAAGTGTATGAGGTATCCAAGGGGTGTGTAGATGCTCCTTTGTTTGTGTGGGAGGAAGAGCATCGGCAGCTATCGTCCCACTGTCAGCTGGGGACGAAGTGACATGAACTTGGGTAACCAGGATATTATTGAGTGTTTTGTAATTACGGGATGGCGGAGCTGTTCAAGAGTGCATTTGGCTACTTAGGAGCCAATGGAGCAGCCTCAGACAGTGATTTCGTTGGACAAGAGGTAGAAATCAATGGTATTAAGCTGAAAATCAAGAAAGTGATCGCGGAAGGTAAGATTTGGCCTTGTCTTATTCGACTAAATGTTAAGGTCACTTAGTACAAAGATGTATTTTTGTAGTATTAGTGATCTGGTTTGGAAGTTTGACTCACAACTTTACAGCTCATTTATATTTTAATTGGAGTAATATGCTAAATAAAAAAATAAAAAATACATAAAGCGTTACGTTACTTATTAATGAATGATTATTGTGCGTGTTACATTCTCTGATTGTGATTGTGATGAATAATGTACAGGGACATCAGTGTTGGTGCATATCACGTATATATGGAGTTGTGTGTTAGGGGGGAGGGGTCACCGGGTGTGTGTGTGTGTGTGTGTGTGTGTGTGTGTGAGAGAGAGAGTGTGTCAGGGAGGGGAGTGAATCAAGTGTGACAGGTGTATGTGGATTTGTTTTGTAAATGAGTTAATTGTTTCGAAGTGTAAAATGTGTTTGGGGGGAGTATTCCAGTCACGTATGGTGCGTGGGAAGTAGGAGTGCTTGTATGTGTGTGTGTGTGTGTGTGTGTGTGAAGAACATAAGAACATAAGAAATGAGGAGACTGCAAGAGGCCAGTTGGTGACCTACACGAGGCAGCTCCTTGTCTCCCACCCTTGGAATAATCCAATATTTAGCCATCCCACCTGTCATCCCTATCCATACTCTGATCCAACCGTCTTTTAAAGCTACCTATTGACTCACCACTTACTACGTGTCTACCCAGCCTATTCCAATCGTTCACCACTCTGTTAGTGAACCAATATCTACCTAGGTCTGTCCTGAATCTTAAGTTTTTCTAGCTTGTACCCATTTCCACGTGTCCTATCCTGACTACTAATTTCTAAAACCTGATCAATGTTTCCCTTATTAATTCCTTTTACCCCTTTGAAAACCTCAATCATATCCCGTCTTCCCCTCCTTCTCTCTAGGGAGTGGAGATTAAGACGTTTCAACCTATCTTTGTAGGGTAAATTTCTTAGCCCCTGAATCATCTTGAACATTCTTCTCTGGACTGCCTCCAAGGAGCCTATATCCTTCCTATAATAAGGGGACCAAAACTGAGCTGCATAATCTAGGTGGGGTGTAACTAGCACTAAATACAACTTCAGAATGACCTCAGAACTCCTATTTGTCACACACCTACTAATAAATCCCAGTATCTTGTTAGCCCTATTTCTAGCTATAATACACTGTTCCCTGGGACGCAAGTCACTGTTTACTTGAACTCCTAAGTCCCTCACACTATATGACCTTCCTAAGCTATAGTGTCATTTAATGTGTAGTGTACAGGCCTATTACCTTTATCTATGCTCACAATGCTACACTTGTTAACATTAAACTGCATTTGCCATTTCTCTGACCACTCGTACAGCCTATTTAAGTTATCCTGCAGCATCCTAGCATCATCTATATTCTTTACCGGTCTTCCTATCGTTGTGTCAGCGGCAAATTTACTGATATCACTGTGATGTGTTTGGTATTTTTGGTTGTGTGTGTTAGGAGTTTATTGATTGTTTGTGATGTGTAAGTATATATGAGGATCAATGATTTTGTACATGTGTAGGTCTATGTGCTTAATGGTCTGCTTATGTGGAGTAATTCTATGCAGGGCTGTTTCAAGGCATTTGGGGGCCCCAAGCAAAATGAACACCAACCGTCCCCCCCCCCTACCCCCCATGCCTCACAAACCCCACCCCGCCCGCCCAAAGCCTAAGGAACCACAGCATAGACACACTGTTTACGTGTGTGTGTGTGTGATGTTCCGCTTTTACATTTAAAAAATCTGGTCACATAACTCACATTATGCATTGACCATCACAGAATTTCAATGGGCGCTCACCCAATTTGTCGTGGGATTCAATTCATAACCAGTCGTTGTCCTGTGGGCCCCAAGGTAGCTCGGGGCCACAGGCAATTGCTTGGTTTGCTTGCCCTGTTGCGACGGGCCTGATTCTCTATTTATCTGTTGTTTGATGTGTTGTGATACCAGACCTGATATGTAAGATGCAATGCAATCCTGATACCTTATGCAGTGTTTATTTTCAGGTGGATTTGCTTATGTATACGTGGCTCAAGACCTCTCCAATGGAAAAACATTTGCCCTCAAGGTACATATTAACAGTGTTTATCAAGAAGGGTACATAACATTTATATAGAGACAGACACATGCCAGTATTTACTTAAGTTATTATGAATATATGTGGTATTGATTTGTTAGGTGTAGTAATTCATGTGTTTTATCCATCTGTGTATCTGCTATGATGCTTGTTCCTTGAAGTTAGTGGTGACAGAAAAAAAAGTAATACAGTTTTAAGAGAGAATGAAATCAATACAAGGATGAGGATGAGGGATTGTATTAAGTAAACAGGCAGCTCTCAGATGTGTACTTGAATATGTGTTTATTCTGTCCTTCCCATGATAGCGGCTACTTGGGGCTGACCAAGTGGCATGTGACACCATCAAACAGGAAATTGCTATATCCAAGCTACTCTCAGGTCATCCTTACATTGTGGAATTCATTGCAGCAGCTGCTATCAGCAAGGCTCAGAGCAAGGAGAACCGTAATGAGTTCCTCCTCCTATCTGAGCTGTGTACAGGTGTGTTTGTGTGTGCTTTTACCTAGTTGTAATATACAGGGCCTGAGCTACACGTGTGCTCCTGTCTCTGTATCTATATTTGTGGATGTTGTCTAGTGGCGTCTCATCCCCAAGACTGGAGGAACAGGGGTGGCATGGGAAAGGGATTGATAGTTCATGCTGTGCTCATGAACAATTTATTGGAGAGATTAACACTGAATAAAAATAACAAATACTAGGCCTATATGAACGCACTTGACCTCCCTCCCTGCCCCCTCCCTGCCCCCTGCCTCCCTCTTCCCCTGCACAGGTGGGTCGCTGGTTGATGCCCTGCGGCTCCTGGACGGTCATCTGCTGCAGGTGAATCAGGTGACTTCCATCATGTACCAGACCACCAAGGCTGTGCAGCACATGCAGGTACTACTAGTGTGTGTGTGTGTGTGTGTATTGATGTACAGACTTGTTTACATGTTTGTATTCACCTAATTGTAAACAGGAGTTGAATTCAGATCATATTGTTGTGTCTCCGTATCTACTTTTATCCATCTTTATCTCCAGCGTGTGGCTGTTCCTTGTTTAATGAGATTTTTTTTTTTCATCAAGGTAACACTTGCTCATACCAATTCTGCATCCAAACCTTTCCTCCAAATGTCAATACTTCTATTCAGGAAGCTAGAGTTTCTTTTTATCTATAAAGTATCTCGTCTTTAAAATTAAAATCTTTGACTATAATGAAATCACAATAGGTAGTTAATACAGACAAATAAATAGATAGATAGGTAGACAAGCAAATAAACATACCAATGGACACCTTAAATAGTCACAATCTCACAATGAATACACACACACAAGAGGAGATAGATGTATAGATGAATAAGCTCCATTCCTAAGCTCTAATTCCCCTGATGACCTTCCAGAGCCAGAGTCCTGCAATCACACACCGTGACCTTAAGGTGGAGAATCTGCTTATTAGTGAAACAGGTCACATCAAACTGTGTGACTTTGGCTCAGCGATGAGGAAGACTTATGAGATTGACGTTGGCTGGAGTGCACATCAGAGGGCAATGGTGGAGGATGAGGTGTGTGTATGTTTGTATGTGTGTGTATGTGTGTGTGTGTGTGGACTGGAGGATCACGCTCTGGATTCGTAATTGTCAGCCCTTACCCTCCCAGAAAATGGTGTGAGCTCATATGGAACTAGAAGCAAAGATGTATGGATAACTATGTCTATAACTACTATAACTATTAAGGGGTAGATAGATAGAGGTTGATATGTGTTTTTTTTAGATGGCGCAACACACCACCCCAATGTACCGTGCACCTGAGATGCTGGACACCTGGAGCAACTACCCAATTAACTGTCAGGCGGATGTGTGGGGACTCGGATGCATCTTATACTACCTCTGCTACTTGAAGCATCCCTTTGAGGACTCGGCAAAACTCAGGTGAGGTGGTGGTGATGGTAGTGGTAGTGGTGGTGGTGGTGGTGATCAAATAAGGAAAAAAACATAAGAAAATTGAAGAGAGTACAAAGAGTAGCAACTAAATTTGGTGTCAAGTGTCAAATGTGTTCTTGTAAGAGGAAATATTAAATGAAGATAACACACACACACACACACACACACACACACACACACACACACCACACATCTATTGCCTCCATCCATCACCATCACATTTACATTTTGTCCACAGAATCGTGAATGGTAATTTTGTCATTCCTGCCAACGATGGGAAGTATGAGTGTTTCCATGAGCTGATCCGAGGCATGTTGAGGGTGGACCCCAACCAGCGCTTCAAGGTGTCCGAGGTGCTGGAGCGTGTGGCAGCTGTGGCGGACTCTAAAGGTTTTGATGTGAAAGGTCCTGTCACCATACAACTCAAGAAGATTGACCTTAATACTCCAGGTGGGTGGGTGTTGTGTATGCCTGACTGACCTTTCCTCTCTCTCTCTCTCACACACACACACACACACACACACACACACACACACACACACACACACACACACACACACACACACACATTTGAATACCTTGATGGAGATTGTTGTGATGACACTGTATCAAGTATAGTATTAATAATGACAAATTGGTGGTGATGAGTTGTTAGTAGTGACATGAGTTCACTTTCTGCATAGTGGTCATGAAAGTGATGATGGTGATGATGATGTGCTTCCTGCAGCTACACATCACTGTCATTGTTAGTAATACCTTGAGCTCAGTGTGTACATTTTGATCCAAGTAATGGTGATCACTTGTTCGTTCCATCCCAGTGTTTCAGACGGAAGTGAACGGGCGTGCGGGTGAACAGAAGCGTGCCACCCCACCCTCCCGCCCTCCTGCTCCTCGCTCTCCTGTCCCATCCCGCCCACCACCACCTACGGCTTCACACCTGCAGCAAGGTAAGGGTGGTGTTATCCTGACATGTGTGAGGCAGGGACTGTACTCTCCTTACACATGTTCAAGTATGTAATTGTCGTCTTGGTCAAGGTTCTGTGAATAATCGATTCCACCAATTAATTATTATTTTTATGTTTTCAGGTGAAGGTGGGCCTGGACACCCTCCACACCCACACCCAGCAGCCAGTGGAGCAGGTGCTGGTGGTGGTGGTGGTGGTGGTGGTGGTGGTGGTCTGTTCTCCTCACTTAAAGGTTACTCAGGAAGCATTTTCAAGAACCTTAAGGACACTTCAAGCAAAGTAATGCAGACTGTCAGCCAGTAAGTATGTGTCAGCTCTGTGTCAGCTGTGTGTGTCAGCTTGTAGCAACACTTGTAGTATGTATATAAATTTGGTTTAGTTTAGTCATGGCTGTTTGTCTGCAATCATTAGGATGGAATTTGCAGTGATTAATTATGTGTTGTTTTTTCACTGTTGCTTAGCCATTATTGGTGTTTTTTAATGGCTTACAGTGATATGAATGTAAGTTAAATATAGAAAGTGAATCCTGGTAATTATTATATCCATTCTTGTTGAGGAATTTGGTGATGGCGATGACCACTCACTCTATTTATATGTTTGTATATTGTTCCCCTTGTTCTTTTTCATTTGTTTTGCGGCTCCAGTTCATTTGTGTGATTTTCAGGTCCATTGCACGCACTGACCTGGACCTTTCCCACATCACCTCCCGCGTGGTGGCCATGTCCTACCCTGCCGAAGGACTTGAATCAGCTTACAGAAACCATGTGGAGGATGTCAAGGGTAAGGGAAGGAAGGAGGAGGTGATAATGGCAAACAATGTACAACTAATGGAGGAAAAACTGGACAAATACTCTCTCTCTCTCTCTCTCTTCTCTCTTCTTTCCTCTTTCCCTCTCCCTCTTATTTTGTCAATGTGTCATCCAATTCTCGGTTCCCCCACACAGCCGTCCTGGATGGGAGACACCTGGGCCACTACATCATCTACAATGTGTCTGGCCGGCAGTACACGGCAGCCAAGTTCAGCTCCCGTGTGGTGGAGGGTAATTGGAGCAGCAGGAAGGCCCCCACACTGGGTGCCTTGTATAACCTGGCCTGCAGCATATATGACTACCTGGCCAAGGATGCTAAGAATGTGGTGGTGGTACATTGCATTGTGAGTGTGGTTGATCAGTTGTATTGTGTCTTGGTCTCACTCCCCTTATGCAAGTTTGGTTATTGGTCATGTGGTGTTGTTTTCACTCAAGCAACACTAAACATTTATTTATTTATTTTTTTTTTTTTTTTCTTCTTAAGGAAAGGAGACTTGTTAAGGGCTACATAATCAATTTTATATATATCTATGTACATGTATATAATGTAAGATATCTACACATGAGTCACATTATATTTATCCTTAATGTTATGTTTTGTGAGTGTAACCTTGTTCGTTGACTCAGGATGGCAAGGCTTCCACGTCCATGCTGGTGTGCTCCTTCCTGCTGCTTTGTCATGCGTTCAAGCAGCCTGAACAAGCACTGAACGTGTTTGCCATCAAGCGCAGCCCTCCAGACCTCCAGCCATCACAGTTCAGGTGAGCAAACACTAACAATCAGGAGAACAAGCAAGTTCCTGCCTTCACCCTACCTCACTTTGACTTATTCTGTCTTTTTGTTACTTTTTTCCCCCAGGTACCTTGAGTATATCCGTGACCTGACCTCATCCCCGCCAACACTGCCTCACTTCAAGCCCGTCACCCTCACCTCCCTCATTGTGACACCCATTCCCCTCTTCACACAGCGCAGGTGAGCTCACCATCATAACACACTGATGGCAAGCCTATCAAGGGGAGGGGAACAGGTCTTGGTGAGAGGCTTTGTGTCCAGTGTGCACAGACTGGTGACAGCTTCTTAAAGGGAGGGAAGGATGAATGGTTATATATTTGTCCTTGAGTGGTAATGATGGTAATATGATGTTGTGTTTGGTGGTGTCAGGGATGGAGTGCGTCCGTACGTGGAGGTGTGGCAGGGTGACCACAAGATGCTGTCCACTCAGCAAGACTATGACCGCATGAGACTCTACATGCCCCAGGAACACAAGGTGGGTGTAGTGCTTCCTTGTAGTACACACGATTGGAGTCAAGCTTATGTTGTCCTATCTGCATATCTGCCTTTATCCAGACTACTTTTCAAATGATCAATGTTCCTTATTAACACATTATTTGAGTATCATCTTGTCATTGTTTCACATCTCATTACTTGCATGTTCCCTCCACAGATCATCTTACCCGTCAACATCCATTTGGTGGGTGATGTGTGCGTGTATGTGTACCATGCGCGCAAGATGATGGGCAAGGTGATTGGGGTCAAGGTGGCACAGTTACAGTTCCACACAGGATTCATACCGGAAGAGGACACGTCTTTACGCTTCACCCTGTGAGTTGAAGTGTGTGTGTGTGTGTGTGTGTGTGTGTTTTCATGATTTTATTTTCTTGTTTGTGACATCTCTCTCCTCTTCCTCGCACTCCTCTTCATCCTTTCCCTCCATCTCCCCGCCAGACATGAGCTGGACGATGTAACTGAACCTGAACGCTACCCAGAAAAGTTCACCATCACTGTCAACATCTTTGTATCGGATGTGGATAGGATGCCGCCCCAACAACCCGTCTGGGCCACCCGCCTCCCCTCCACCTTCAGGCCACACACAGCCTTCTCCACCGCTATAGAGATGGAGGAGACCAGGGAAAAGTTTGGTGTGTATTGGTGTACATATGGAGGAGGCTAGAGATAAGGCAGATGTTTATAATGTTAGTTGTGTTACTTCTTCTTGTAGGTGTTCTGTTATTTCACAGTTATATTAGTGATTTTAGTATATATGACAGGGAGGAAAGGGAGGGTGAGGTGATGTGATGTGATGTGTATGGATGAGACAAGGAAGTGGACACCTGCTTGAAGGAACTCAAGCAATGAACAGGTGAAGAGAACAATTTTTACACTGAGGCAATGACCTTTATCAATCCTCTATCTTGCCACCTTCCTCCCTACTTCCATTTCTTCCTGCTGATCTCCTTACTTGTTCTGCTTCCCTTCCTCACTGATGCCTCCCCGCCAGCAGCCAGTGCCCATGGATCCCCTGCCCCTCCACGCAGAGACTCCCTCCCCCGTCCCTGCCCCAACGCCTCCACCACAGCTGTGCCACCCGCCTCAAAGCAGGACTTCATGGCCAACCTCAAGTGGGACTCAGGACAGAATAGCCAGGTATGTGTAGTGGAGTGAATGTGTGCTGCTTTTACAGATAATTTATAATGACATGTATTGAAGAGTTGTTACTTCACTGTCCACCAGAAAGAGAAGGTTAGCAGTCCTTCCGTGGTGTGAGTTTGTCTTGAGTTTATATGTGTGAACCCTTGCTACAGGAGACCACAATTGCTCTACACCACACCACAAAAAGTGATCAAAAGGTTAAATATAAATTCATCATCATCATCATCATTGGTAATGTTGTCACATGCATTTGTTTCAGTCTGGCTCGGGAGAAGAAGTGAAGGAACTTATATCAGATGAGGAGGAAGAGATTGATGTTAGCTCTGTCCCAAGCCAGCCTCCCCCTCGGCCCTCTGCGCCTGCCAAGTCAAGTGAGGCTGACCTTCTCAACTGGGGCCCCCAAGCTGATGCAAACAAACTGGTGTCTGACGTCAACCTTCTGGATATTGGCAGCAGCAGCAGGAACAGTGGTGGTATTGTAAAGGACCCCAGTAACTTTGACCTCCTCAGTGGAATAGGAGAGGAAGGTGGTAGTAAGGCAGCAGCTGGAGGTGATACTTCCACTGGCCAACCTGCTCCACAAGGGAACCTGTTTGATCCCTTTGACAGTGGAGTCGGTGCCCAGACAACTTCTCCACCAAACTCTGCTACACAAAACTTGTTTGGCCAGTTCTCAGTCCCCAACCAGACTCAGCAGGGCACCAGCCTACTGGGAGGAGCAGTAAGTTAAATTGGCCTGATGTTGTGACAGAGGGGGACAGGGAAGAAAGGAAGCATATTTTATGTGCAAAATGAAATGTGAAGCTTTTCATAGAAAACATCATGGAAGCATTATGTTGTACATTGTTAACAGTTGTGACACATCACTTTCTCTGCAGGGTCTGAGCCCCATGGGTGGTGGTGGGCCTCCCATGATGGGTGGCAGGGGGATGGCCGGTGCCACCAGCCCCAACACTGCTTCGGGGCCAACCTTCGTGCGGCCACCACAGCAGCAGCAGCAGCAGCAGCAACAGCAGCAGCAGCAGCCCTCTAAGCCTGCTGATCCTTTTGCTGAACTTGGTTAGTAAGATGACAATTGTTTTTTATTTATTATTTTCTTATTTATCTATTTATATATGTAAATATATTTTGTATATCCTCCTTAAAGAGGAGTAGCCATCAGACTGAACAAGGTTATGTTCACCTCTTAGCTGCTTTGTGAAGTTTGTGCCTGGTATTATGTGCCTTCAGGTAACCTGGCTGGCATGGGAGGATGGGGAGGATCTAAACCCACCACTCCCAAGGGAGGCACCCCAGCAGGCGGCACTCCCCTGGGAGGCAGCACCCCCGTCATGGGCTCACCACAGCACCGTCCTCAAGCAGCGGGGGCTTGGCAAGGACACATACCAGGTAAACACAACCACTCACCCACTGTGTGTGTGTGTGTGTGTGTGTGTGTGTGTGTGTGTGTGTGTGTGTGTGTGTGTGTGTGTCTTGAATGTGCTGGTGAGTTAATGTCTTTTGTAATTATTTGTCCTTGTTGTTACAGGAGCAATGGGAGGCCAGGCTGGAGGGTGGCAGCAGCAGCAGCAGCAGCAGCAGCAACAGCAACAGCAACAGCAACAGCAACAGCAACAGCAACAGCAGCAGCAGCAACAGCAACAGCAACAGCAGCAGCAGCAGCAGAAGCAGAAGCAGCCACCTCCGAGACCCTCGTACACACCTCAGCTGCCAACACAGTTCCAGTCCTCAACAGGCAAGCCCCCCTCAGGCCCCCCCCACCACCAGGTTAAGTCTCCGTTGCAGTCCAACTACGGCCGAGTCAACTTTGATGCCGGTAGTAAGTGGTTGTTGGCAACTACCTCCACCTCCTTAACTTGTGCACTCCTGAACAGACAGTCAGTATCTGTGAAGCCTCGCCTCAGTCCTAAGTTTTCCCCACTGACTTGCTAACTCTTTTCCTACAGGAGTCACAGTCACGTTGAGACAAAGTTGTGTGAATCAAGACTCGTGACCACCATGCCTGAGAACCTCTATGTATCAATTCTCATCACATTCAAAAGTGTCAAAATTTTCACCAAATTTTCAAGGGTGTACCCCATTAGGAATTTTTGCAGAAATCATATCATCTTTAATAACTCTAAAAATTTGAGGTTTATGTAAAAAAGAGATATAATAAAGAAATGAAAAAAAAGTATAATAAAGAAACAGCAGGAGTGTCTCACTCATAAGAGTGGGAAAAAAATACACATTTTAGTTTTTACAAAACTTACATTTTCTCCAAATTTATGAGAGTTATTGGAAAAAAGACTAGACCATTAGATGCATGTTATCAAGCTCAATAACTTTGTTTATAGGGTATAGGGTACCCTACCATATATATAATATATATATATATATATATATATATATATATATATATATATATATATATATATATATATATGATTATATAGTTAAGATTGTTTTGAATCAATAATAAATGTTCTAATAACCTGGTAATGGGTAAGGCTATGAAGACTACGGTAAAAGAAGGTATTTTATACTTTATAAGAATGTGTCTCCTTACTCTGGAGTATGTGTTAATGGTGATGTGCCTTTTATGCCACAAAATAAAGTAGGTTAAGGTGAACTTGTGCAATTAAGAAGCCAAGGACAGAGTAGAGAAGGATGCCTTGGCTCACCTGCACAATAGATAATGATTATATATAGAGATACTATTGTATAGTTACTGACAAATACTAAGTTTAGTCATAACTTTTTACAGCAGACAAGAACTCAGGTGGTCAAGGAAAGGGCAGAGTAGGTGAGGATGCCTTTGGTGACCTGCTGGGGTCCCAGGGCTTCAGCTTCAGTAGTGGGAAGGATGCCGGCCCTCGCACCATGGCCCAGATGAAGAAAGTGGAGCTGGCCAAGAACATGGACCCAGAGAAACTTAAGGTTGGTTATATTATAAAACACAAACTTAAACTGAAATTAAAAGCTTTACAAACCTATACTTATCAAGACTCTCTCCCTCAAGGTAATGGAATGGACGGAAGGGAAGAAGAAGAACATCCGTGCGCTGATCTGCTCCCTGCACGCTATCATTTGGGACGGATGTAAGTGGAATGAGTGTGGAATGCACCAGCTTGTCCAGCCCAATGATGTCAAAAAGATGTACCGCAAGGCCTGTCTAGCTGTCCATCCTGATAAGGTAAATATTTGTAAGGAGCTGTTTGGAAATATTCTATATCTATGTATTTCTTCTTCCTTTACTCCTTACTCCTTTATAGTTCTGCCATTCCACCTTATCCTAAACTATTTGCCAAACATCCACATACATATCATACATAACAATATTGATGGTGACCTTCTTTTGCAGTGTACTGGAACAGAACACGAATCTATTGCCAAACTAATCTTTATGGAGCTTAATGATGCATATTCTGAGTTCGAAAATGACTCAAGCCAGCAGCAGATATTCAAGTGAGGGAGATAAGACTCATAACCAAGAAAAAACTATTATCCTAGTGTTCTACCAGTCTGTTTGGCTGCAGTAATCTGGCCCGGCTTATTCCTCACATATTCCCGGCATATCCTTTGACTACTGCCTTCTTGGAACTTGATGCGGGGGTGAAGGTGATTCAGATCTTCCTTGTGTCGTAGTGGGAGAAGCTGTGTCCAGGTGTGTGTGTATGTGTGTGTGTGTGTGTGTGTGTGTGGAGAGATAGTGAGAGAGAGAATGAGTCTAGTACATAATGCTAATAGATTACCCTCATTATTCATATTGGTGAGCATGTGTAGAGGTAGATTGCATATGTGCCAGTATAGCAGGTGCTCCAGGCATTAAAACAGCGTGATGAATGTGTGTGTGTGTGTGTGTGTGTGCGTGCGTGCATGTGTTGCTATTATAAGGGTTGTTTTGAGACCATTGCCAAAGGATGTATCCATGCACTGAGTAGTACAGAATTATGTGTCTGTGGACAAGGTAGTCTCAACTCGTTGGATTAGCGCTGAGGTCTTTATCACTAGCACATTGCTTTGTCTAGTATTCCTGTACTTTTTTTTTCCTTTGTACTTCTGAACACTTGTTTAGCTTCCTCCATCTGCTTGTGCTGCTGCTGCTGCTATAGAAATCATGGCTTGGTGTAGCCTTTCAGATTTCTTGTCCAACCCACAGACTGGTGATTGAATCTTCCTTTGTACCTCGTGGGTGTAACAGAGTTCCTGGGTGTTGTTGGATAACTTTGCCTCCTCGGCCTTCTGGTGCACCAGGTTGTGTTGGTCCCAATTATTAATAGCACAGTTGTAACTCATCAATATTATGGACATGAATGCTGCCACTGAGGGTGGGGTTTTTTTTCTTCTTCGTGCAGAGCTGTGACAGCATACTTATGCTCCTCCTGTTTATTAGTCAATTGTATCTTCTCCTACATCATAAGTTCTATATTTTTTATTCTCTCATTCATCTCTGGTGTGTTCCATCTCGTGATTGGTGCCGAGTGGTTCCAGTGGTAGTGACGTCCATCGTGGATGATAAAGTCTGGGCCGGCACTTACTAGTCCTGCATTGTTCAGTGCTCTAATAATCTCCGGAAATTCAAAATCTTGAAGACTTGTGTGGGAAACTCTTGTCATGAATGCTGATATCTTTTTTAATCTCCAAAAGTTTCAGTTTCATTTTCCTCTAGTTTAGAAGCTGCCTGATAGCACTTCAATTTTTTAAAGTATTGCTTTTACTGTTTATCATCTTTGGTCATGAGGCTCGTGGGAGGAGCAGCCATTCCTGGGAAGTTTTTCCTGTTTGTGGTGCCTTGAGTTAACCTTGTAATCTCAACAGTAATATCCAGGAATCAAAGGTATTTAAACTACATTCCTCCCTCCATATGCATGGTATGAGTGGTTCAACAAGTGGAGCGTTGGAAATGTTTGTGTAACCTCACCGTCACACTGGGAACACTGCTACTCATCACCTCTGTCACCCTGTGTTAGTGTGCAATGCAACATCATGGAGTGTATGTTCTCCCCTTGATTCCTTCTCTCGTTTGTTACTGATGAAGAGAGATGGGATTACTTGATAACTCATAGGTAATAGTTATGTGTAATCATGGTGTTACCTTTGATCAATAGTGTAATGCATGACATGGTTACAAGCAAACTGCGATTTATGAATGTTCAAATTACACATTTTTGAAGTCTTGAGAAAGTAATTTTTTCCTTTGTGGTGATATACAAATGCAGAATTTTCATTTATGAATGAAATTTTATTCTATTAATCTCAAAAACTATTGAATAAGAAAAAATCTATGTAAACTATATGTATCTATCTATAAACCTGGTTTATATCCCTTTTGAAGGGTTAGCCAAGGCAAGGCAAGATTGGGTTTGGGGAGACATTACCATTCCCTCTTCCTCTGTACCTTGTCTCTTCATAGGAGAGAATACAGAGCAGGGGCTTCCCACACCCTTCACTGCGTCCCTTCTGGTCGCCTTTTACAACCTGCAGGGAGTGTGGTGGTAGTGTAGTATTCTTGCAGCCCCACCACAGGGCTAAAGGAAAAAAAATTCAGCAAATTTATATGATAAAATTCTGAATTTGATTTCACTGTAGAATTATTTGAATCAAAAATAATGCTTGTAATCTTACGATTTTGTCAAAACTTTTTATTGAATTTTTCTTTATTTGTCAATTGATTACAGTAATTGATAGCCTAAAAATTTCACACTGTCCTTTCTTGAAGCTATTCTCAGTAAAGTATTTTTTTATGTATACAGTATAAACAAAATGAAACTTCTTCAGTAGTTGAGTGATGCCTTCAGAATCTCCATAATTATATAACGGCATTATTTATTGATATTATATATGTTTGTGGCTTAAAATGTCACAAATGCATAATGTACATTATTTTTCTAGGGTATTATGACATTCCAGTGACATGAACTATGTTCTCAGGAATGTATTGCGTAATATAATGTAAGTCTATGCAGAAATATTACCCAATTTTTAATGTTAGACAAACATTTTTTAAATATATAGCTCGGTAAATTGTGGTTTGCCTGTACTGTAGTTATGCATTTATCAGATCCTATTGCAGTTTTGTATTCTTTTTGTTTTTCATAATGAATTATAACTATGTGAAGGTCAGTGTTCTGGCTGCGGTGTCCTTTCAAAGTGCTGCTGCTGCTGCTGCTGCTGCTGCTGCTGCAAACTAATGTTTCTGAACTTGCTGAGAAAGATGATGATGGTATGAAGTTCAAATGGCCTCCAGTTTTAAGTTCTCATCTAAAACAGTTAAATTTCCTAGAGCAGATTGATTGTATTTCCCGGTTATCATAGCAAGTGTTGCTTTTTTTTATGGTGTTCCTAACTTACAGAAAGTCATAGATTAGTTTTTCATTTGTATTGCATTCGTTCCTTTCTTGGTATACACCGTGTAAGAAAATGGTTAGGCGTCAGGAAACATTTTTTTGAATTGATGTATAGGAAATCTGTCAAGCATAATGCTGAAACATGTTAACCAAAGACTTTACACGATATTCTATCTTCAGTATTATTAATTTTGACAACTTGTTCACCCTCCCCAAAGGAGGACAGAAGGGGGAGACAGGTGAAGCTGGATCTCTGTAGTTTTTGTTTCTGTTTTGGAGATATCTCAATGGAAATGTTCTCTATAGGAAACATTATTTAAAGAAGTGTAAAATTTTTATGTATACTATTCTCACTGGCCTCGAATATATTAATATAATATGTAATTATGCCATATTTTTTTCAGTTTCTATCATTTAATTTCGTCTTATTATATCACATTTCTTGTGCTTTTCTCTTACTATATTTCATTCTGTGTTTGATGAAGCCTCACAAAAGTTCTCCACACATTTCTCTTTACCAAGCTTGCAGGTTGGCTTGTAAACTTATATTGTGTTCATTTCTCATCGTTTTATTTCATGGAGCTATTCATATATAACAAAAATTGTCCTGTGTTTCACATTAAAAAGAAAAATGTCAACAATGAATTATGCATAAGTTAGGTTTTTAGATGAATTTAGTATTAAGGTTTACTGAGCACATGATATTTTTGTATTTGCATTAATGGGTGAAGAAGCAGACATCACCGCCGGCTCTCCAGCTCTTGGTAGCTGTTACCATCACTTATATGTATTGTCTGCATATTTGTCCATATATGTATTTTTTCTCTTATCTGTATCAACATATTCTATTTCTTATCACTAGGAATTCCTTCCAAGGTGATGGCTATGGCACAAAGGCCTCACAGCTGTTCCTATTCTTGGTACACACTGCATTCCAGTCTTAAGATTTGCTGCCCCTTCTTCCCCCACTCTGTCCTCCTAACTTCCAGGTGTCTTTCAGCTTACAACCAACATCACTTTACTAACATGCATTTTTCAGTCAACATGTTTCTATGTGTGTTGCATTCAGCTGCTTCAGTAATCACTTCTTAATTACTATGATTGTTTAGGCAAACATGCTGTAACGTCTACATTGTGTTTGTGAAGGACATGAACAGAAGGACATGATGATATGTAAACCATTTTCAAGGATGTGTCATCATAGAAATGTGTGTGTTGCAGTGGTATTTGAACAGTGTTATTCTTTTTACAGAATGAAATAAGTGGTAAACACAATAAGCCTGAAGCATCTTGCCTTCCTCACCTTCAATACCACTGACACTTTACAAGTATTTGAATGTTTGTTGAAGATTTTTCCCCATACTTCTGAGCTTCTACAGTGACTTAGGATTCAATAGTAAATCTGTTTGTGGACTGACTGTATGACACAGTCATCAAACAGTTCAATAACTTGGTTTGTGTCAGTGTTGAAGTAGTAATGAGGGTTCAGTCAGCAATGAGTGATGTGTACTTTGATGATTGATGCATTACAGTTATAAGGATGCACCACTGACAATGACAACAGTTTGGTCAGCAAGTCAGTCAAACATTATAAAGAATGAAAAAGTGTTCTAAGCCTCCCACGAGCTCTTCTGTTTAGCTCCATACAGGCTGCTAAGAAACTATTAATCTCTTAATATTAAAGATCATTTTACAGCTCTATGAGGATTGTGTGTATGCGTGTGCGTGAGCATGCATGCATGCGTACATGCATGTGTGTATGTGTGTGTGCGTGTGTATGTGTGTGTGTATGTGTGTGTGTGTGTGTAAATAAGTGTAACAAATATGAAGTTACATTATTGTTAATAAGTTAATACTTCATTTTTTATATCAGCATTTAGAGAAAGAGAGAGAGAGTCAAATAAAGATTTAATTAAAATAGATCATCATCATTATCATCATCATCATCATCATAATCATGATCATCATCATTATCATCCCCCTAACCTTCTCCACTCTTCTTTATCAGCTGCTTATCTATTCCAGGTTACTCCAGCAAAACTTCCTATCAGCTATTAGCACCTTATGCCTTGCCTCTGCTCATTCCTTTTAGTGCTTCCTTTACTTCACTGGTGTTTACACAGGTGCTAAAGTGCCCTACAGAAACACAAGTGAAATAAAGAAAGCTTGCTCTTCGCTTTGCCTATCATTAATGTTATACAATTTTCTATAGAATTCCTCCATTACCTTGATCACATTACCTGTTCTTTGTAATGTGATGTTGTTCATGTTTTCAAGTGTACAGGTGTGTTCCTTGCTGTCTTCATACTTGTACTCTTGTTTACAGATTCCTCAACCATTTTCACATACTTTCAAATGGCATTATTTGATCTCTTGTTTAGACAGTTGAGCTGCTTCCATTCTATCTTATATTGTTCTCATTACCACTCTGTTATGTTTACTTATGAGGTATTCTTTCTTTCTTTCTGTTTCCCACCTACTTCTAGTCCCAATTCTAAGACTACATTAGTTAGGTTGTCATTTAAACTCTATTACCATTCATCTCGTCTACTAGTTGTGAGTATTTGTTCTGCATGGTAATCACAAACTCATCTCACTTCTCTTTGACTGTTGGGATATTTAGCTTCATACTGAATAACTTCTCTTTTTCTCTCTTTAAGTCTAGTGTTACTTTACATCTCACCATCCTGTGCTCACTTGACTGTTGTTTATTTGAATCTGCCACATTCTTTCACTGTGTTCAGTTTGTTAGTAAAAATAAAGTCTATTTCAATCTTAGTTTCACCCTTCGTGCTTTTCCATGTCCACTTCTTGTTTGCCTTACGATCAAAAAATGTGTTCATTATATTTAGATGCTTCCCCTCTGCATACCCTACGAGCATGTCACCGCTATCACTTCAAGTATCTATTCTAAAGTTTCCTAGTGCTGTCACTCCTACATTCTTTTCCCGATCTTTGCTTTGAAGGCACCAATTATGAAAGAATACAGCTACCTCTCAATACATGTAAAATCTATTCCTTTGTTCATGAAACTTTGAGTTTAATCTGACATGGCATTGTGCCTAATAAAACAACTTGTACAATGATAATAAACAAAACAAAAAAATTCCATTTTAATCACATCGTGTTATTCTAAAGAAATTGTGTGATTAAAATAAAAATACTGGCTTTTTGACATCGTGTTAAACCAAAAACGGATATTTTAAACTCGTGTGAAATGAGAGTTATCTGTACTGAGTTTTGTGCAATTTCACAGCTGCTTCTACATCTTCATAGATTCTTTGTATCTCCACATCATCGTAGGCTGCTGGTGCGTAAACCTGTATCATTTAAATTCTATTTCTTTTTTTAATTTGATTATTATACCTGCAACTCGCTCACTTAAACTATTGAAATATTCAATATTTCCTGCTAGTTCTTTGTTCACTAAGAAGCCAACTCTGTATTCTTTGTTGTCTTTCTGTTCTCTAGCAAACCATTGTTCAGTTCTCTGAGTTCTCCAGTTCTTTGAACCTCACTTAGGCCTATGATATCCCATTTGACGCCTTCTAGTTCTTTGAATAACACTTCATGACTCCCTTCACGAGGTAGTGTTATAACATTATAAGTGCCAAGGTCAAAGTTCCAAAGGCTACCTGTTCAAACCCTCAGATTCTTAACACTCCCGTGCCCTGGAGCAGGTATCACCGCTGCCTCGGCCAGTTGTTCCATTGCTGCTTGGGGCTGGGGCTGGGGCCGTGACATGGATGTAATTGTCATATTTGGGGAGTTAGCTGATACCACGCCACGCTGGCTTAGGGTGTTTTGGCAGGGGAACACTTTTATTTGTTACA
>JAPQNM010000011.1:2041389-2048889 GCA_029783475.1 Metacarcinus magister | reverse complement strand
CCTCACCTTGTCTCACCCTGTCTCACCTTGTCTCACCTTGTCTCACCTTGTCTCACCTTGTCTCACCCTGTCTTACCCTGTCTCACCCTGTTTCCTGCACCCTGCTTGTCTTACTTCTATACATTTGTACCCTCTCTTGTTTCTATCTTCAATCCCTTACCTCATGCATTACATATCTCTCTCTCTCTCTCTCTCTCTCTCTCTCTCTCTCTCTCTCTCTCTCTCTCTCTCTCTCTCTCTCTCTCTCTCTCTCTCTCTCTCTCTCTCTCTCTCTCAAGTATGTATCATCAGTGCAATACAGGACCCTGGCTACCCTTCCTTCCCTCCCGTAGGTGGGCTGCCGGTGCTGTACTTCCGGGTCAAGTTTTGGGTGAGTGACCCCGGCAAGCTGGCCGAGGAATACACCCGTTACCACGTGTTCCTCCAGCTGCGCCGTGATGTGATGGAGGGAAGGTTGTTGATCCAGCCCTCCACGGCATCCCTGCTGGCCTCCTACGCCCTCCAGTGTGAGTGTGTTCGTATGTTTGTGTACTCTAGTTAGGGTATACAGGAGTGGAGGCAAGATGGTGATGTCATCTTGTCTTCATATCTTTATAGGAAGTGACAATTCAATATTTTTTCCCCAACTAGTCTTCTGATGATGTAAGAAAATGTTACGTACTTACTTTTATACAACTTTGTCATAAAACTATGTATGTTCCTTGCTTGCACCAACTCTTTTCTGCTTGACTTTGTCCGTCCGTCCGTCCACCTGTGTTTCTGTAGTCCTGCGCTGATGTCCCTTGTTCCTCCTCCCTTAGCCGAGCTTGGTGACTACAGCCCCGACGAGCACGGTAACACCTACCTTGCCAACATGCGGCTCGTACCATGCCAGACGGACGAAATTGAGAAAAAGATTTTAGAATTACACAAACTACATAAGTAAGATTCCCTTGTTATACTTTTATTGTTATATATTATTACAAGGAGACTGTAGGGACAAAGAATATTTACAACCTGAGGGGTCAAACAGGCAAGATGTATATATATGAATAAGAAAACAATGAACTGGTAAGTAGACTGATCCTGTGTGTTGTTCTCTCCACCCTGCAGAGGACAGTCTCCTGCAGATGCTGAGTTTAATTTCTTGGATCATGCAAAGCGACTCGACATGTACGGTGTTGACCTTCACAAAGCCAAGGTGAGCCACTGGTGCTGGTGTGTGTGTGTGTGTGTGTGTGTGTGTGTGTGTGTGTGTGTGTGTGTGTGTGTGTGTGTGTGTGTCAAGGATTTCATCACCACCATCAACACTTTCATTGCCACTACAACTCTCACCATCGGAATAATACAAACTTTTATGTGAAATATTTAAGCTGTATAGTTTCCTTGCATGCCAAAAAATGCCATGAATGTCTTGGGTGGCATAATGAAGCACATGTTTATGAGATTCTTCACTGAGATCTGTAGAATAATGAAGTATTTTGTTCTTTTATAATGTTACAGTCCATTGTGACATCCTTCCTCCTAGCTGATCCTAACATCCTTCCTTCCCTCACAGGACTCCACCAACCGCGAGATACATTTGGGTGTAACTTCGATTGGTCTGGTCGTGCTCCAGAATGGGATCAAGATGAACACTTTCAGCTGGGCCAAGATTGTCAAGATCTCATTCAAGAGGAAACAATTCTTCATACAGCTTCGGAGAGAAGTGGTAAGAGTGGTGTTGTGTCCCGCAGGGTAGGAGTCAGCCATTCCCTGTGTCAGTCAGTCAGGCAAGGTAGTATTAAGTCTGTCAGTCAGTGAAACTTTCTGTCAGTCCATGATTCAGGTTGTCAGTCTCACCCACCGGATTGTCAGTCAGTGGTTTTAGGTGTCATTCTTTTTTATTTATATTCTCTCATCTTGACTTTGAATGAGTAGAATATTAGGAATATATAAGACACAGGAGTGGAATGTGCAAGACTAAGGTGAATGGACAGGTACAAGTGGAGACTGTTTACCTATGAGCGCCCCTTGAGGCATTTCCCTGGAACAGAATACACTAGATTAGGATCCTCAATAGTCAATTAATGTATTGTGTTGAAGCTTCATCTGCTTCAGTACCTGGAAATATAGTCACTTATAATGGACATGTATTTCTCCGTAACTCAAGGTATTAACAACAACCTAGGATGTCTAGAAAATTCCTTTCTCATCTCAAAATAATGAACTTCCAAAATAATGTTACACCTACCTATATGTTGACTGTAGAATGTTTGATTATGATGAACACTGATGTGGGTGTGTGTTGGGTCCTTATGTCATCCTGTGTGTGTCTCCCAACACACTGATAACACCAACACTTTATAGCAACAGGAACGGTGCACACACACGGGATTGACTGGGATGGAGAGTGTAAGAGTGAAGTGTTTCAACTGAAGACAGAGACTCTTGTGTCATTGTCACCTCCTTGGAGGAGTTCTAATGAGGAAACATCATAGATGAGATTAGATTAGATTACAGGAACAGAAGCTAGATAACTTCCTCCAATGTTGATGATAAACAGACTATATTTAGCAATGATGACATGTTGCATTACTAGTTGTGTGTTCCGTGTTATTGCATCTCAGATCCTGTTGTGTGCATTAGTTCAGTGTATCTGGCCACCTAAATGTATTCTATTATTACCACCAACTCCAGTACTCATTGTGACACACTCACTCCGGCACAAGGTAGCTGCTTCCTGTTCCTTAAAGTATCAGTGAAGGGATGACAGGAAGGTGACTAGGAAGTGCTGTTTCATGTGTTGGACAACTCACTCACTCCTTCTTGGGCTGAAAAAATGTTTAGTATTGCAGTATTTTTAATCCTCCAGATAGATAGAGACTCCACAGTCCATAAGCTTCATGCATAGTTACACCTTTTGACTACTGGGATACATTGACATTTTGCAATCCGTCATCTATGCCTTTGAATACATCCCTCATACTGTCATCCCCTTCACCACCCTTCACCCTTCACCCTTCACCACCCTTCACTATCCTTACCACTCTTCACACAGTACACACCTTCACACCAGCACCAGAGTCACCACTTGTCTAGAGGTGGTTTCTCAAGATGATAAAGATCCTTATAAAATGTTTCCATGAAGTGAATGACTTGATCTTGCACAAAGCATTAGGAAGGAATCATGCTCTTGTATTCATGTTTCCGTTGCCTCCTCACCATCACGTACAATGTCCTATGTTCCTATGTTCACCTCCTCACCCGCTGCCTCCTTCTCTCGCTTCGTGTAGACAGACCAGACCGAGAGTAAGCCCGACCCAAGCTCTTTCCTACAGATTGTGAAGAAAAAACTCTATAAGAAGGTACTTTGAATGTGGCTTCAGAATGACTAATCAGTTCTTGAGTGACTTAGAGACTAGCTACTAAGGTGTGTTAACTCCTTGACGTGCCAGCTGGTGTCAGTGGGTATGTGCGTGTGTGTGTGCGTGTAGTGGCTCCCTTCCCTGTACAGTGATGAAAGCTTGAGTCCTTTATGTATATACTGTTATAAACTTCCCCATTACTCTCATCTTCAGTCCTACCTGGTACAGCCTATTAGTGAAACATGGAAGTGTGGCACGGCTCTAGGAATCTTTTTGACCGTTCCTGAAAATGTTAATCTTAAGGTAATGAGGTGACACTGCCTAACTTATTTTTATATTCTCTATATTTGTGGTATTTTATATTTTTTTATATTGTTATGGTATTCAACGGCAAAAACATCGACGACAGTGACAGTGAAAATGACAGTGATTGGAAAGTGAGTCAGTTGAAGTGGTTTAGCCGGAGTGTCAGAGTGCCGGGGTCGCCTGTGTACCTCTACCTTAACACTCTCGGGAAGTGCCAAAACATTATCCTACACTTGTGCCACATTTCCATTTTCCACTCCCAGGCTGTACAGTACCAGGTAAGAGTGAACAGGATAATATAGTAACAACATTTATGGTGTCCTCAAGGTATTCAAACACCCATTGATGCTTTCATAAGTTTTCATCTTTAAATCACATCTTCCTTAATGATAAACACTCCTTTTGTTATATATAATTTGTTCATTTGTAATTCATTTAGTTTTTGTTACTTGGAGGTAATAGGAAGTGTGATGAAGTGATGTACAGTATGATGAATAACAGAATGAATTAACACATCAGTGCCTTGTGTTGCATAGTGTTTAGCAGTGTGCAGTGTGGAGTGCAAGCCTCACATGGAACACCTCAAGGCTGCCATAGTTGTACAGTAATAGTGTTGGGAGCATCTTAGTGTTTCCCTCCGTCCGATGACTTCCATATGAATGATTGCTTCACTCTGTCATGTGTTGTTATGTACATGTAGGCTAGACACTCACAACCCTGCACACCTGTGTTCTGTAGGATGGGACTGGTATTTGTGTTATTACTTTTGTTATAATGATTACTTTGGTTATAATGATTGTGGGAATGTGTTGATTGTGCAACATAATGCACCTGTGACGTGTACATATATACTTAATGAGATGAGTTGTGTGTGTTGTGTTGTGTGGTGTAACAGATGCCCTGGGAGTGCTGTGGCTAAAACAGTATTATTGGTTTCATCTCACATTGTGTTAATGGTGTAATGATTTGCTTTCTTTCATAACGTTACTCTATTACATATGTTTCTTTAATATCATGTACTAGATTTATTTCCTTTGATTGTTTTGAAGATCATGAAATGAATAGATTTTTCTTTGATTCTCTTTTTCATTACAATAACTATGACTTCACTCCCATGATGTCAAATACCTAACTGTTAACAATGTGTGTGTATTGTTATCCTACAGTCTGAGAACTATGACAGTGTGTTGGGCTTCAACTTGGGCTCCTACCGTGCCTGCAAGTGTCTGTGGAAGTCATGTGTTGAACACCACACCTTCTTCCGCCTCCACACACCACGCACACCAGCACGCAAGTAAGTGTGGCGTGGAAATGTGTTAGGCTATGAGGAGCGAGGGTGGGAGGGGAGGAAATGTGTTAGGTTTGCAGGAGTAAGGCTGGGAGAGGAATTGTATTGTAAGCAAAAGTTTACCACAAAAATATGTTACCTATACACACACACACACACACACACACACACACACTCATGATTATAAGTTAAAAATGTATATAAAAACAATACAAGGTTATCTTGTCATACTTCATTTGTCCAATCCTTGCAACACTTGCTCTGCCTCACCCCAGGAGCCTGCTGACCCTGGGCAGCAAGTTCCGGTACAGTGGACGGACGGAGTTTCAGGCGGTGGAGGATTGCAAGCGGAAGGCGAGGGTAGAGCGTGCCTTTGTCAGGTGAGCACCTCATAATACTACTCTTGTTCAATGGTTTGTTAAGTTATCAATTTCATATCATTGTTTTTCATTAGAATCAATAAGGTCATTAGGTGAATAAGTTGTCACACTGTGTCGGTGAATGATCCAGACTGACTTAAGGTTCTAATCACTGTTGTCACCTTCACAATAATGCCCCAAAGAGCACATGTTTACAGTAGGTCCATTACTTTTTAGCCTCCTATCAGTATATACAGAGGTTCATCATCTTTTCATATGGCCTGAAGAAACTGAGATTCTGTTTAAGTAATATTGTTCAGTGCATTGTCTTTTCACCAGAACCACAGTGTTCTCATACATAGCACCTCAGTGGTGCAGTGGTTAACACGTCTCACTAAGAATCCGCTGGCCCTGAGTTCGATCCCAAAAGTGTTGGTCAATAAATGGGTACCAAGGGAAGCCTGTGGAAGGTAAACTGTGGAAACTTGGATGTCACAGTGGCCCTGTGTCCCAGCGTAACGGATATATTTCCACCACAGTACAGGCTCAAAGGCTAATGTGATGGGAGATGAGCGGCCACACCTACACACAGCTACAGCGTGTGTCCCCACCTTTACCTTTAGCGGTGTTATCAAATTGTTGCAGAGATTGGTTGACAAATAGTGCAGTAGATGAGTGGAACAAACTTAGTAGTGAGGTAGTAAGAGTGACTATGGTAGAGCACTCAAAGAAGTTGAAATGAATTAATGGCTAGAGATGAGTGATGGTGTTAGGTAAAGATGAGGTGTGTTGTTTAGTGTGGGTGGCAGACTCCTTGTGTTATGTTCTGTACACCTTCACTAGGAACACCAATTGGACTACAGACTGTTGCATTGACTGAGTGTGTGTGTGTGAGAGAGAGAGAGAGAGAGAGAGAGAGAGAGAGAGAGAGAGAGAGAGAGAGAGAGAGAAAGAGCAGTCCACAGCCAGCTACTAACACCTGCTTTGCCTCACTCCCTCCTCTCCTAGATCTCCTTCCAAGCGATTCACTCGACAGACGGTTCCAACTCCGAGTGACCTGGGACGCAAGGCTCGCTCAGGGTCAGGGTCATCGCTGCGACCTCGAACGGACTCTTCAGGGTACAAGGTGACCTCCCTGCAGGGCACCAAGACCCCAAAGATGGCCTGGGGTGACACCGAATCAACGCAAGAGTGAGTAAACATGTTTGTGTGTGTGTGTGTGTGTGTGTATGTTGTTGTTTTTATCATTATAATCAATATCAACATTATCCTCATCAGAAACACTTATTGTTATACTGTAGTTATATTTCAAATCATTATCATTACTTTTTTCTCCTCCTCCTCCTCCTCCTTCTCCTCCTCCTCCTGACACTCTCCCAGGTGTGTGTGTATGTGTGTGTGTGTGTATTGACCTAGTTGTAGTATACAGGGCCTGAGCTACACTCGTGTGGTCCTTTCTCCATATCTATATTTGTCTAGTTTTACCTTCAATTGATGTACATTCTTTGTCATTATCACCTCTTCCTTCAGTCCATTCCAAGTATCTATACTTCTTTGGGGAAAACTGTACTTTTTTGTATCTTTCAAACAAATTCCTTTTTGCAATTTTTTCTTGTGTCCCCTTCAATTTCTAGCCTCTCCTTTTCTTCTCAATATTAAGTTTTTTTCTATCTATTTCCTCCAGGTTACGTGTGTGTGTGTGTGTGTGTGTGTGTGTGTGTGTGTGTGTGTGTGTGTGTGTGTGTGTGTGTGTGTGTGTGTGTGTGTGTGTGTGTGGGTGCGCGCGTGTGTGTAGAGCAGGAAGATGTCAGAGACAAGTCACGTGGTAACGGAATAGTGTGATACGATTACTGACAATTCGATTCTCTCTCTCTCTCTCTCTCTCTCTCTCTCTCTCTCTCTCTCTCTCTCTCTCTCTCTCTCTCTCTCTCTCTCTCTCTCTCTCTCTCTCTCTCTCTCTCGTTGTTATTAATCTTGCTAGCGGAAGATGGGCGGGCACTGCAGGTGACTAGGTGGGCAGGGGTGGAGAGGGGGCAGGAAAGTCACCTTAAGTCACCTGTGCTGTGGGGGGGGCGGAGGGGGAGGCCAATCATCTGCGAGGGAGGTAATTGAGTCAGTCCTTCAGTCAGTCCATCATGTGAGTCAGTCTACCTTTGCCGGAGTCACGGGGGAAAATTGGTATTAAATGTGTTATTAGGAGGAGAGGAAACATAATGAGAGG
>JAPQNM010000011.1:2033889-2036389 GCA_029783475.1 Metacarcinus magister | reverse complement strand
ATATTATTGGTCTCCTTAACATTAACACGTATTATGACCTTTTCTTACCTCCTCCTCCTCCTCCTCCTCCTCCTCCTCCTCCTCCTCCTCCTCCTCCTCCTCCTCCTCCTCCTCCTCCTCCTCGACAGACAGCGGAAGCCTAATTTCGCTCTCGAGTCTAACCCTTCCTTCCCTCCCTCCTTTCCTCCTTCCCTCCCTCCATCCCTCCATCCCTCCGTGCATCTCTCTCTTCTCTCTTACCTCCTTTGCTCCGCCCCTCTCTTCTTAGTTCCTTTTTGCCTCCTTCCCTCCAGTGAAGGAAGACAACTGAATTTGCATCGTTCAGCATAAGGAGGAGGAGGAGGAGGAGGAGGAGGAGGAGGAGGAGGAGGAGGAGGGGGAGAGAGAGAGAGACAAAGAGAACTTGTAAAGAGGAAAAGTGATATAATTAATTGATAAACCTGGAGAGGGAAAGAGGGAAAAAAAAATATATAAAAAATAATAATAATAATGGAACTTTAAATAAAAAAAAAAAGAAGAATAATTGAAGACAAAGAATGATGCACAATAAAAACAACAACAATACAAAAGATAAGACAAGAAAAAAAAAAAAAAAAAATATATAAGTTAACATTTTTATTTTTATTTTGGATCACTTCAATATTAAAACCTTCGCCGTTATAG
Source organism: Metacarcinus magister (assembly GCA_029783475.1). Classification (NCBI taxonomy): domain Eukaryota; kingdom Metazoa; phylum Arthropoda; class Malacostraca; order Decapoda; family Cancridae; genus Metacarcinus; species Metacarcinus magister. The sequence goes on along the minus strand of JAPQNM010000011.1, from coordinate 2,035,726 downwards.
GTCAAAAGAGGTGTGTGTGTGTGTGTGTGTGTGTGTGTGTGTGTGTGTGTGTGTGTGTGTGTGTGTGTGTGTGGGAGTTGCTTTGTTAAATATAAATGGAAGATTTCTAAAGCTTTGAAGATAAGTGTCACGAGAGAGAGAGAGAGAGAGAGAGAGAGAGAGAGAGAGAGAGAGAGAGAGAGAGAGAGAGAGAGAGAGGTGGAGAGAGAGTGGTAGAGTCAAGGGCAAGGGCAAGGAGAGTCCAAATTAGGCAGGAGAGATGGAGGAAGAGGAGGTGAAGGAGGAAGAAGAGGTGAGGGAAGGAGACAACATATGACCTCGCAGGCACTTTCCTGGGCATAGGAGGAGGAAGAGGAGGAGGAGTAGGTCTGAGGAAGGGAGGGAGGGAGGTAAGAAGAGAAAAGGGAAGACAAGGTAAGGGAGAGTGTGCCATGGTAATCTCTCTCTCTCTCTCTCTCTCTCTCTCTCTCTCTCTCTCTCTCTCTCTCTCTCTCTCTCAATTGTTATCTATTTTTAGTTGTACAAGTTTCCTTTTTTAAATAACTATATCTATCAGTACCTGTCTGTAATTATCTACCTGTCTAACTTTCTATCTATCTATTTACCTGTCCAGCTTAAGGGAGGAGGAGGAGGAGGAGGAGTCACCTGGAGAGAAGTGGAGAGAAAAAAATATTGTCTAAGGTAGAAGTTGAGGGAGATGAGAGGAAATATGTGATTGGAGAGTAGTAGGTGGAGGAGGAGGAGGAGGAGGAATAGGTGGTGGTGGTGGTGGTGAAGGTAGTGGTGATGGTGGTGGTAGTGGTGATGGTGGTGGTAGTGGTGTTGACAGAGGAGGAGGATGCGGTAGAATTAGTGGTGAAGGAGGAGGTGGAGGAGGAGGAGGAGGTGGAGGTGGAGGTGGTTTTGCGTGGAAAGTTAGGCAAATAGGAAGTGATCAGTGCACTTTCCCTAACTGACTGACTGACTGACTGATTCACTCCTGACTTTCTGTGACTGACTTAATACCCAACACTTACTACCTATCTGACTGACTAATTGGCTGACTGAATACCCAACACTCACTACCTATCTGACTGACTAATTGACCGACTGACTGACTGACTGAAATCCTGAACTCTTTTCTTAACTTACTGTAACATATTCAAAGGTTCTCAAAATAAGTATATGAGAGATCGCTTACAAGGATGACTGACTTACTGACTCACTGACTGACTGACTGACTGAAGGATTAACTCAACGATAAAAATAATGAATGTGAAAAAATTATAATTGTAGTTAAACGAAGAAGAGAAAAAAAAAGAAGAGAAGGTGAACTATTTATTTTTCACATTTCGTAAACTTTGGTCACACACACACACACACACACACACACACACACACACACACACACACACACACACACACACACTAGACCCGCGGCATATGCGGTAACGGGTCTAAGGTGGAGGGAAGAAGGGAGGGAGGGAGGGATAGAGGGAAAGAGGAGAGGGAAGTATGGAGAGGTGGAGGGAAGGGAAGGGAAGGGAAGGAGGGAACTAAGGTATGTGGAACTTCAGCCCCCGGAAAATTACAGGAGAGAGAGAGAGAGAGAGAGAGAGAGAGAGAGAGAGAGAGAGAGAGAGAGAGAGAGAGAGAGAGAGAGAGGTAAGCCAAGTCTTGACATCAGACGAGGAGGGAGAAAGACGTGAAGCGTGACTCTAACTCCTGGGAGCTGCTTGACTCTCTCTCTCTCTCTCTCTCTCTCTCTCTCTCTCTCTCTCTCTCTCTCTCTCTCTCTCTCTCTCTCTCTCTCTCTCTCTTCGACTTATGCTTTCTTTAATCTAAATCGTCTCATGCT
>JAPQNM010000011.1:2011389-2021389 GCA_029783475.1 Metacarcinus magister | reverse complement strand
ACCGATACCACAAAACCAACTTTCCTATCATTATTATTATTATTATTATCATTATTATTCTGGTTTTTATTATTATTACAACTATTATTATTATTATTATTATTATTATTGTTATTATTATTATTATTATTATTATTATTATTATTATTATTATTATTATTATTATTATTATAGTAGCACCAGTAGCAGCATTTTCTATATTAATGCGTAATACGAAGAGAGAGAGAGAGAGAGAGAGAGAGAGAGAGAGAGAGAGAGAGAGAGAGAGAGAGAGAGAGAGAGAGAGAGAGAGAGAGAGAGTAAATAGCAGAGTGTACCATCAATAGCCTTGTTTTCTGTCAAGGTGGATTCATTTTGAGGGTACACAACTGTATGTATATGTGTGTGTGTGTTTATTTCCATGTTTTGTGTGTATTCATTTAATCTGGTGTTCCATTCATCATTATTATTAATCCTACGACTTCTGATTTTTTATTCATTTCTCTTATACACACCTTCCCTCCCTTCCTTACTGTTCCCTCCCTTTTTCACTCCCTGCCTCCCTCACAGACTCCCTCCCTTCCTCCCTTCCTCCCTCCTTCCCTCACAGACTCCCTCCCTCCCTCCTTCATTTCAGGCATTCTCCCCAGGATCCGTGCGTCAGCTGCCTTCTATGACAAAGCCTTCAGCACGAATAATCGTCTAAAAAATCTCTGTTCTCAGGAAGGCGTCGACTTCATCAACATGTGGGACGACATAACCTTTCTCCTCATTTCCTCGAAAGCTATTAGAGATATTGGAAATATTATTGCAGCATCTCATACACCTAATTATACTGTACAACTGTCATTATTAATATTTGTTCTATGACTAATAATTACGCAGTAAAATGAAACTTAATATTTATATAATAACATGAATTTCCTCCTCATTTTCTCGAAAGCTATTAAAGATATTGGAAATATCATTGCAGCATCTGATAGACCTAATTAAACTGTAAAACTGAAATTATGAATATTTGTTCTATGACTAATAATTACGCAGTAAAATGAAACTTTATATTTATATGAAAACATGACTTTCCTCCTCATTTTCCCGAAAGCTATTAGAGGTATTGGAAATATCATTGCATCATCTGATACACCTAATTAAACTGTACAACTGATATTATGAATATTTTTTCTATGACTAATAATTACGCAGTAAAATAAAACCGTATTTTTATATAAAAACATGACTTTCCTCGTCATTTTCTTGAAAGCTATTAGAGATATTGGAAATATAATTGCAGCATCTGATATACCTAATTAAACTGTACAACTCTCATTATGAATATTTGTTCTATGACTAATAATTACGCAGTAAAATGACACTTAATATTTATATAAAAACATGATTTTCCTCCTCATTTTCTCGAAAGCTATTAGAGATATTGGAAATATCACTGCAGCATCTGATAGACCTAATTAAACTGTAAAACTGACATTATGAATATTTGTTCTATGACTAATAATTACGCAGTAAAATGAAACTATATATTTATATAAAAACATGACATTCCTCCTCATTTTCTCGAAAGCTATTAGAGATATTGGAAATATCATTGCAGCATCTGATAGACCTAATTAAAATCTACTACTGTCATAATGAATATTTGCACTAGTACTAATAAATACTGAATTTTACTTTTTTTTAAATTACTTTCTTCCTCGTTTTCTCGAAAGCTATTAGAGATATTGGAAATATCATTGCATCATCTGATACACCTAATTTAACTGTACAACTGATATTATGAATATTTTTTCTATGACTAATAATTACGCAGTAAAATAAAACCGTATTTTTATATAAAAACATGACTTTCCTCGTCATTTTCTCGAAAGCTATTAGAGATATTGGAAATATAATTGCAGCATCTAATAGACCTAATCAAACTCTACAACTGATAGTATGAATATTTGTTCTATGACTAATAATTAAGCAGTAAAATGAAACTTAATATTTATTTAAAAACATGACTTTCCTCCTCATTTTCCCGAAAGCTATTAGAGATATTGGAAATATCATTGCAGCATCTGATAAACCTAATTAAACTATACAACTGTCATTATGAATATTTGTTCTATGACTAACAATTACGCAGTAAAATTAAACTTAATATTTTTTTAAAAACATAACTTTCCTCCTCATTTTCTCGAAAGCTATTAGAGATATTGGAAATATCATTGCAGCATCTGATACACCTAATTAAACTGTACAACTGTAATTATGAATATTTGTTCTATGACTAATAATTACGCAGGAAAATGAAACTTAATATTTATATAAAAACATGACTTTCCTCCTCATTTTCCCGAAAGCTATTAGAGATATTGGAAATACTATTGCAGCATCTAATACACCTAATTAAACTGTACAACTGTCATTATGAATATTTGTTCTATGACTAATAATTACGCAGTAAAATGAAACTTAATATTTATATAAAAACATGAATTTCCTCCTCATTTTCTCGAAAGCTATTAGAGATATTGGAAATATTACTGGAGCATCTGATAGACCTAATTAAACTGTAAAACTGAAATTATGAATATTTGTTCTATGACTAATAATTACGCAGTAAAATTAAACTTTTTATTTATATAAAAACATGACTTTCCTCCTAATTTTCTCGAAAGCTATTAGAGATATTGGAAATATCATTACAGCATCTGATACACCTAATTAAACTGTACAGCTGTCATTATGAATATTTGTTCTATGACTAATAATTACGCAGTAAAATGAAACTTAATATTTATATATACACATGACTTTCCTCCTCATTTTCCCGAAAGCTATTAGAGATATTGGAAATATCATTGCAGCATCTGATACACCTAATTAAACTGTAAAACTGATATTATGAATATTTGTTCTATGACTAATAATTACGCAGTAAAATTAAACTTAATATTTATTTAAAAACATGACTTTCCTCCTAATTTTCTCGAAAGCTATTAGAGATATTGGAAATATCATTGCAGCATCTGATACACCTAATTAAACTGTACAACTGATATTATGAATATTTGTTCTATGGCTAATAATTACGCAGTAAAATGAAACTTAATATTTATATAAAAACATGACTTTCCTCCTCATTTTCTCGAAAGCTATTAGAGATATTGGAAATATCATTGCAACATCTGATACACCTAATTAAACTGTACAACTCTCCTTATGAATATTTGTTCTATGACTAATAATTACGCAGTAAAATGAAACTTAATTTTTATATAAAAACATGACTTTCCTCCTCATTTTCTCGAAAGCTATTAGAGATATTGGAAATATCATTGCAGCATCTGATACACCTAATTAAACTGTACAACTCTCATTATGAATATTTGTTCTATGACTAATAATTACGCAGTAAAATGAAACTTAATTTTTATATAAAAACATAACTTTCCTCCTCATTTTCTCGAAAGCTATTAGAGATATTAGAAATATTATTGCAGCATCTGATAGACCTAATTAAAATCTACTACTGTCATTATGAATATTTGCACTAGTACTAATAAATACTGAATTTTACTTTTTTTTAAATTACTTTCTTCCTCGTTTTCTCGAAAGCTATTAGAGATATTGGAAATATCATTGCATCATCTGATACACCTAATTCAACTTTACAACTGATATTATGAATATTTGTTCTATGACTAATAATTACGCAGTAAAATAAAACCGTATTTTTATATAAAAACATGACTTTCCTCGTCATTTTCTTGAAAGCTATTAGAGATATTGGAAATATAATTGCAGCATCTGATAGACCTAATTAAACTGTACAACTCTCATTATGAATATTGGTTCTATGACTAATAATTACGCAGTAAAATGACACTTAATATTTATATAAAAACATGACTTTCCTCCTCATTTTCTCGAAAGCTATTAGAGATATTGGAAATATCATTGCAGCATCTGATACACCTAATTAAACTGTACAACTGTCCTTATGAATATTTGTTCTATGACTAATAATTACGCAGTAAAATGAAACTTAATTTTTATATAAAAACATGACTTTCCTCCTCATTTTCTCGAAAGCTATTAGAGATATTGGAAATATCATTGCAGCATCTGATACACCTAATTAAACTGTACAACTCTCATTATGAATGTTTGTTCTATGACTAATAATTACGCAGTAAAATGAAACTATATATTTATATAAAAACATGACATTCCTCCTCATTTTCTCGAAAGCTATTAGAGATATTGGAAATATCATTGCAGCATCTGATAGACCTAATTAAACTGTACAACTCTCATTATGAATATTTGTTCTATGAATAATAATTACGCAGTAAAATGAAACTTAATTTTTATATAAAAACATAAATTTCCTCCTCATTTTCTCGAAAGCTATTAAAGATATTGGAAATATCATTGCAGCATCTGATAGACCTAATTAAACTGTAAAACTGAAATTATGAATATTTGTTCTATGACTAATAATTACGCAGTAAAATGAAACTTTATATTTATATGAAAACATGACTTTCCTCCTCATTTTCCCGAAAGCTATTAGAGGTATTGGAAATATCATTGCATCATCTGATACACCTAATTCAACTGTACAACTGATATTATGAATATTTTTTTCTATGACTAATAATTACGCAGTAAAATAAAACCGTATTTTTATATAAAAACATGACTTTCCTCCTAATTTTCTCGAAAGCTATTAGAGATATTGGAAATATCATTACAGCATCTGATACACCTAATTAAACTGTACAACTGTCATTATGAATATTTGTTCTATGACTAATAATTACGCAGTAAAATGAAACTTAATATTTATATATAAACATGACTTTCCTCCTCATTTTCCCGAAAGCTATTAGAGATATTGGAAATATCATTGCAGCATCTGATACACCTAATTAAACTGTAAAACTGATATTATGAATATTTGTTCTATGACTAATAATTACGCAGTAAAATGAAACTTAATATTTATTTAAAAACATGACTTTCCTCCTAATTTTCTCGAAAGCTATTAGAGATATTGGAAATATCATTCCAGCATCTGATACACCTAATTAAACTGTACAACTGATATTATGAATATTTGTTCTATGGCTAATAATTACGCAGTAAAATGAAACTTAATATTTATATAAAAACATGACTTTCCTCCTCATTTTCTTGAAAGCTATTAGAGATATTGGAAATATCATTGCAGCATCTGATACACCTAATTAAACTGTACAACTCTCCTTATGAATATTTGTTCTATGACTAATAATTACGCAGTAAAATGAAACTTAATTTTTATATAAAAACATGACTTTCCTCCTCATTTTCTCGAAAGCTATTAGAGATATTGGAAATATCATTGCAGCATCTGATACACCTAATTAAACTGTACAACTCTCATTATGAATATTTGTTCTATGACTAATAATTACGCAGTAAAATGAAATTTAATTTTTATATAAAAACATGACTTTCCTCCTCATTTTCTCGAAAGCTATTAGAGATATTAGAAATATTATTGCAGCATCTGATAGACCTAATTAAAATCTACTACTGTCATTATGAATATTTCCACTAGTACTAATAAATACTGAATTTTACTTTTTTTTAAATTACTTTCTTCCTCGTTTTCTCGAAAGCTATTAGAGATATTGGAAATATCATTGCATCATCTGATACACCTAATTCAACTTTACAACTGATATTATGAATATTTGTTCTATGACTAATAATTACGCAGTAAAATAAAACCGTATTTTTATATAAAAACATGACTTTCCTCGTCATTTTCTTCAAAGCTATTAGAGATATTGGAAATATAATTGCAGCATCTGATAGACCTAATTAAACTGTACAACTCTCATTATGAATATTTGTTCTATGACTAATAATTACGCAGTAAAATGACACTTAATATTTATATAAAAACATGATTTTCCTCCTCATTTTCTCGAAAGCTATTAGAGATATTGGAAATATCACTGCAGCATCTGATAGACCTAATTAAACTGTAAAACTGACATTATGAATATTTGTTCTATGACTAATAATTACGCAGTAAAATGAAACTATATATTTATATAAACACATGACATTCCTCCTCATTTTCTCGAAAGCTATTAGAGATATTGGAAATATCATTGCAGCATCTGATAGACCTAATTAAAATCTACTACTGTCATAATGAATATTTTCACTAGTACTAATAAATACTGAATTTTACTTTTTTTAAAATTACTTTCTTCCTCGTTTTCTCGAAAGCTATTAGAGATATTGGAAATATCATTGCATCATCTGATACACCTAATTCAACTGTACAACTGATATTATGAATATTTTTTCTATGACTAATAATTACGCAGTAAAATAAAACTGTATTTTTATATAAAAACATGACTTTCCTCGTCATTTTCTCGAAAGCTATTAGAGATATTGGAAATATAATTGCAGCATCTAATAGACCTAATTAAACTGTACAACTGATAGTATGAATATTTGTTCTATGACTAATAATTACGCAGTAAAATGAAACTTAATATTTATTTAAAAACATGACTTTCCTCCTCATTTTCTCGAAAGCTATTAGAGATATTGGAAATATAATTGCAGCAGCTGATACACCTAATTAAACTGTACAACTGATATTATGAATATTTTTTCTATGACTAATAATTATGCAGTAAAATGAAACTTAATATTTATTTAAAAACATGAATTTCCTCCTCATTTTCCCGAAAGCTATTAGAGATATTGGAAATATCATTGCAGCATCTGATAAACCTAATTAAACTATACAACTGTCATTATGAATATTTGTTCTATGACTAACAATTACGCAGTAAAATTAAACTTAATATTTTTTTTAAAACATGACTTTCCTCCTCATTTTCTCGAAAGCTATTAGAGATATTGGAAATATCATTGCAGCATCTGATACACCTAATTAAACTGTACAACTGTGATTATGAATATTTGTTCTATGACTAATAATTACGCAGGAAAATGAAACTTAATATTTATATAAAAACATGACTTTCCTCCTCATTTTCCCGAAAGCTATTAGAGATATTGGAAATACTATTGCAGCATCTAATACACCTAATTAAACTGTACAACTGTCATTATGAATATTTTGTTTCTATGACTAATAATTACGCAGTAAAATGAAACTTAATATTTATATAAAAACATGAATTTCCTCCTCATTTTCTCGAAAGCTATTAGAGATATTGGAAATATCACTGGAGCATCTGATAGACCTAATTAAACTGTAAAACTGAAATTATGAATATTTGTTCTATGACTAATAATTACGCAGTAAAATTAAACTTTATATTTATATAAAAACATGACTTTCCTCCTAATTTTCTCGAAAGCTATTAGAGATATTGGAAATATCATTACAGCATCTGATACACCTAATTAAACTGTACAACTGTCATTATGAATATTTGTTCTATGACTAATAATTACTCAGTAAAATGGAACTTAATATTTTTATATAAACATGAATTTCCTCCTCATTTTCTCGAAAGCTATTAAAGATATTGGAAATATCATTGCAGCATCTGATAGACCTAATTAAACTGTAAAACTGAAATTATGAATATTTGTTCTATGACTAATAATTACGCAGTAAAATGAAACTTAATACTTATATAAAAACATTATTTTCCTCCTCATTTTCTCGAAAGCTATTAGAAATATTGGAAATATCACTGCAGCATCTGATACACCTAATTAAACTGTACAACTCTCATTATGAATATTTGTTCTATGACTAATAATTACGCAGTAAAATGAAACTTAATTTTGATATAGAAACATGACTTTCCTCCTCATTTTCTCGAAAGCTATTAGAGATAATAGAAATATTATTGCAGCATCTGATATACCTAATTAAAATCTACTACTGTCATTATGAATATTTACACTAGTACTAATAAATACTGAATTTTACTTTTTTTTAAATTACTTTCTTCCTCGTTTTCTCGAAAGCTATTAGAGATATTGGAAATATCATTGCATCATCTGATACCCCTTATTCAACTTTACAACTGATATTATGAATATTTGTTCCATGACTAATAATTACGCAATAAAGTAAAACCGTATTTTTATATAAAAACATGACTTTCCTCGTCATTTTCTTGAAAGCTATTAGAGATATTGGAATTATAATTGCAGCATCTGATAGACCTAATTAAACTGTACAACTGATATTATGAATATTTGTTCTATGACTAATAATTACGCAGTAAAATGAAACTTAATATTTATTTAAAAACATGATTTTCCTCCTCATTTTCTCGAAAGCTATTAGAGATATTGGAAATATCATTGCAGCAGCTGATACACCTAATTAAACTGTAGAACTGATATTATGAATACTTTTTCTATGACTAATAATTACGCAGTAAAATGAAACTTAATATATATTTAAAAACATGAATTTCCTTCTCATTTTCCCGAAAGCTATTAGAGATATTGGAAATATCATTGCAGCATCTCATACACCTAATTAAACTGTACAACTGTCATTATGAATATTTGTTCTATGACTAACAATTACGCAGTAAAATTAAACTTAATATTTATTTAAAACATGACTTTCCTCCTAATTTTCTCGAAAGCTATTAGAGATATTGGAAATATCATTACAGCATCTGATACACCTAATTAAACTGTACAACTGTCATTATGAATATTTGTTCTATGACTAATAATTACGCAGTAAAATGAAACTTAATTTTTATATAAAAACATGACTTTCCTCCTCATTTTCTCGAAAGCTATTAGAGATATTGGAAATATCATTGCAGCATCTGATACACCTAATTAAACTGTACAACTCTCATTATGAATATTTGTTTTATGACTAATAATTACGCAGTAAAATGAAACTTAATTTTTATATAAAAACATGACTTTCCTCCTCATTTTCTCGAAAGCTATTAGAGATATTAGAAATATTATTGCAGCATCTGATAGACCTAATTAAAATCTACTACTGTCATTATGAATATTTTCACTAGTACTAATAAATACTGAATTTTACTTTTTTTTAAATTACTTTCTTCCTCGTTTTCTCGAAAGCTATTAGAGATATTGGAAATATCATTGCATCATCTGATACCCCTAATTCAACTTTACAACTTATATTATGAATATTTGTTCTATGACTAATAATTACGCAATAAAATAAAACCGTATTTTTATATAAAAACATGACTTTCCTCGTCATTTTCTTGAAAGCTATTAGAGATATTTGAATTATAATTGCAGCATCTGATAGACCTAATTAAACTGTACAACTGATATTATGAATATTTGTTTTATGACTAATAATTACGCAGTAAAATGAAACTTAATATTTATTTAAAAACATGACTTTCCTCCTCATTTTCTCGAAAGCTATTAGAGATATTGGAAATATCATTGCAGCAGCTGATACACCTAATTAAACTGTAGAATTGATATTATGAATACTTTTTCTATGACTAATAATTACGCAGTAAAATGAAACTTAATATATATTTAAAAACATGAATTTCCTCCTCATTTTCCCGAAAGCTGTTAGAGATATTGGAAATATCATTGCAGCATCTGATACACCTAATTAAACTTTACAACTGTCATTATGAATATTTGTTCTATGACTAACAATTACGCAGTAAAATTAAACTTAATATTTATTTAAAAACATGACTTTCCTCCTCTTTTTCCCGAAAGCTATTAGAGATATTGGAAATATCATTACAGCATCTGATACACCTAATTAAACTGTACAACGCTCATTATGAATATTTGTTCCATGACTAATAATTACTCAGTAAAATGAAACTTAATATTTTTATATAAACATAACTTTTCTCCTCATTTCCTCGAAAGCTATTACAGATATTGGAAATATCATTGCAGCATTTGATACAACTAATTAAACTGTACAACTGTCATTATTAATATTTTTTCTATGACTAATAATTAC
>JAPQNM010000011.1:1997134-2004634 GCA_029783475.1 Metacarcinus magister | reverse complement strand
GGGAGGGAGGGAGGGAATAAAGGAAGGAAAGAAGGAAACATCACTGATTGAAATTGAGCAGGAGGAAAAAGTTGATTGTTATTATTATTATTATTATTATTATTATTATTATTATTATTGTTATTGTTATTGTTGTTGTTATTGATATTAGTGTTGAGTCCTGTATCTAGGTCTTGGTGGGTGGAGAGAGGGAGGAACAAGGTGGAGAGATTACTCGTGACGGAGGGAAGGGAAGAGGGGAGGAAGGGAAGGGAGGAAGAGAGGAGAGAGGAAATATGTGGGTCAGAGCGGTTAGAGGTCCTGCCCTTAACCTCCCTACCCCTCCCCTTCCCCCTCCCCTCCTTCCTTCCCTCCCTCCCACCCACCATCCCTCCCTCCTTCTATGCTCGAGAGGAAAGTTCAATTTTTCCTCTGCTGATTTTGACCTTTATTTCCTTTACAATTATTGCGGAGGCGGAGGAGGAGGAAGAGGAGGAGGAGGAGAGGAGGAGGAGGAGGAGGAGGGTATATAGAGTGAAGTGTATTCGTCAAAAGGGAGAAACAAGGAAACATTAAGACCCTCGCTGACATTAGAGGGTTCCGTACGAATGCACACAAGGTCCCATGATCGTGGACAGAGAGAGCCGACGTTTGACAATGGCCATATCTCCAAAGGCATCGAGTGGGGGTAACGCTCGTCATAGATGGTGGTTGAGAGCAGTCTGTGTAGGGTGCGGCTGGGGACGCAGGGAAGGGAGATAGATTTGAGGGAAAGGGGAGGATAACATGATGAGTGGGGAAGAGTATGAAGCACCTTTTTCCTTTTTTCAGAGGATCGTTGAGACACCGTTTTGCCCCCTCTACCCTCCCCCCCTTCCTGGCCCCCCTGGATGATGGTCCTTGGCGCTGTGGCTCCCCCCCCCCCCTCAAGAACCAGAGGACGCGATCGGAGGTCCGTCCAAACAGGCGGGTTGTTCGCCGTAGAGCGAGAGGGCTACCCAGGAATAAGTTGGGAGCGCCGGAGAACACTGTTGACTTCAACTCCGTTATGTGTGGAATGTGGGTAAATGTAGTACGCCTGCTTGTGCATCACGGCAAACCATGAGTGATAGATTCTTTTTATTGTTTGCTCATTAAGCTCGTATTCAGTTGAGAATTACAAAGCAATGTTTCTAAAGATTACTAGCGTATGATTGAATCGATGGGGACATGCAGAGGTGTAGATGAAGAGCAGGTTCGAAGCAGGATAGGAGAATGAACTGGGAGTTCCGAGGAAGGGATTTAGTCACAAAAAAACTGTAAAAAAGAGAAGATAAGTATATTATAACGAATGCGAAGCGTGGTCACGTGTCCTCCTCCCACGTCAGAAATATGTTAGAGGATAAGAAAGTGAGTATGTTTGGAGTAAAAGGAGGCGGAGTTGAGGGTATCGCAAAAATTAGGTCGAATGGGAAGGTGAATGACGATATGACACAAAGCACCAGGGGGACGCTATACCTGCATACTTGCTCTCTTGGAGTAAATGTATTGCAAGAATAATGAAGGAGAGATAGCGGGAGAGACGCGGAGAAGAAATTGAAGGGGCGATGAGATAGAGAATAGAGAGGACAGTCCAAAGGTTACCTAGAGGAGAGGTTATTGAGAATAAGTGCCTTTTTAGAGTGGACCTAGAGAGAAGGACGACAAGACGAAGATCCCGAGGACCGGCAAAGAGTCGCGTAGCACTGGAGGGTATGTAAAGAAATTTCGATAAGAGGAATTTAGGAGGGGAGAAGATCCAAGTAGGTGGGAACGACGAGAACCAGGACGATTGATAGAATCAGTGAGGGGGACGGAGAGAAGTTAGAAATGAAAAAGCTTACGAGGAGAGAATGAGAGGCGCCAGTACATTAAAGAGGTGAAAGGACAGAGCGAATGGGGGTGCGAGTGATTAGAACGAGGAGGGCGACGAGTACGTCGGCTCTGAGATTGGGAGAGTACCCCCCGAGAAATCAGAATTAGTGAAGACGGGGAGAGGAGGAGCCTGTAATCGGTAAAGAGAGTGGAAAGCAGACATGTCAGGTTAGTGGGAGTTACCACAGGCAAAAATGAGATTCGCATGATAAGGGAGGGGCCGAATGAGAACATGCAGGGACAATGTTTCTAAACGGGAGTGATGAGTGAGAGCAACCACAGGCGTCGCTCCGAGATCAAAGGGAGAGGTATAAGACCATAATTAGAGAGACCCGCAAGTCGATACGGCGAGTCCGGAGGTCGTAGAGGGAGAGAAAAGGAGAGAACACCCGAGACTGAACATGACGAAGATTGAGAGGTGAGAGCGAGTCAGAATGAAGGAAGATGAGGAGAATGGAGATGTTCTATGATTACGGGATGGATGATTGATAACTCAGGGAGACGCAGAGCTGAAACGGACGAGAGGAGAGTGAGAGGAAAACACATACTTTACCGGACGCCAGGTTCACAATAGTTCTACCTGTTTTACTCGAGCATTTTATACACTAGAAGCCCTGCGCAGAAATGGAGCGGTAGGAATAAGCACGCACCGGAGATAACTGTTAACCCTATGTCAGATTTCTCCCTCTCCCTCTCTCTATCTCCTCTCCTCCTCTCTCTCATCTCTCTCTCCTCTATCTCTCTCTCTCCTCTCTCTCCTCTCTCTTGAGGCAAGTGTGGGAAGATTTGCATCAGAAATAAATTTGAACAGGTGGAATGGAAAATGAACGACGAGAGACAGGACGAACGAGGAATGAGAAAAAAAAAAAAAAAAAACAAAAAAAAAAAAAAAAAGAGAGAGAGAAGACAGAAGAGAGAGGAGTAGAGAGAGAGAGAAGAGAAGAGAGAGAGAGAGAAGGAGAGAGGGGGTAGAAAGAGCCTGTATGTATGTGTGTGTGTGTTTTGTATGGGAGGTGTGTACTGTTGTGGGAGTAACGGTGCCGAGAGCAGCTTTAAGCCCTGAAAACACACACACACACACACACACACACACACACACACCACACACACACACACACACACACACACACACACATACATACAGGTGTGAGGTAAGGTTTTCTCCCTCAGGTCTTCAGACATTCCTGGTTCATCGATCAAACTTCAACTCAAACAGACGGGACTTGGCTACCTTTGTTGTGTGTGTGTGTGTGTGTGTGTGTGTGTGTGTGTGTGTGCGTGTGTGTGGTTCTCTGTTTGTTTGTATTCGTGTATTTTAGAATTTCTTGCTACGAAGCACCTTCTCCTCCTCCTCCTCCTCCTCCCCCTCCCCCCTCCCCCTCCCCCTCCCTCCTCCTCCTCCTCCTCCTCCTCCTCCTCCTCCTCCTCCTCCTCCTCCATCACCACACTTATTACCTGTATGCGTTCTACCTATATGAAGGCGTCCTGTTCATCTGTTCTTCATGATAAAGGAATAATGTTTGTGTTAATTATTTTTTCAAACATAAATTTAAAAGCACTATTAAGATAAGCTGGCATGCACAGCTGACGATGGGTATAAATAGCTGTGTGTGTGTGTGTGTGTGTGTGTGTGTGTAGATATGTTAGATAGATAAGTCTCTAATATAGCATATCTCACACATACACACACAGATACAGAAACAAACAAACAAACAAACCAATACAGGTGCGCAGTCTTAAAGGTTGTGTTGGTGGGCCAGGTGTTCTAAGCTTGATTAAAGGTGGTGCAGCATCCTAAGATAGAAGCAAAGGTCATGTAGGCAGCCTGACCTGGCGTGGTCGTACTTCAAAGGGAAGGGTGGGGAGAGAGAGAGAGAGAGAGAGAGAGAGAGAGAGAGAGAGAGAGAGAGAGAGAGAGAGAGAGGGAGAGAGAGTTAGAGAGAGAGAGAGTTAGAGTTATGCAAGAACGATTATTGGACATTGTATAAATTAAATGAAAATAAGATGGCTAACTCCGTAGACTTTTACATCCTCCCACGCGCGCGTTCTCTCTCTCTCTCTCTCTCTCTCTCTCTCTCTCTCTCTCTCTCTCACTCTCTCTCACTCTCACACACACACACATGGTAGCTCGTAAAATGTGAAGGAAGAAGAGGGAGAGAAGGTTGGAGGGAACGATGTGATGAAAGGTGACGAGAGATGGAGGTGACGGGAAGGGAAGGAAGGTGGTTGCCATGACAACGTAGACGCTGCTGTTACTACTACTACTACTACTACTACTACTACTACTACTACTACTACTACTACTACTACTACTGCTACTGTACTACTACAACCATCACTATTATTATTACTCTACTGCTATTACTGCTCCTGCTATCATTTCACTCCAGTTATTATCATTACTAATACGGAGAGAGAGAGAGAGAGAGAGAAAGAAAGAAAGAAAGAAAGAAAGAAAGAAAGAAAGAAAGAGTCATTCTTGTCGTATCCCTAAAATATTAATCAATGTTTTCTTAATCTTGTTGCGTCCTCCTTCATCCCCCCCCCCACTACACCCTCTCATCTACACAGTCATCTCCTCGTGACACACACACACACACACACACACACACACACTTCCCTTAGCAACATTATCACCAACTCTCATTGAATTTACTACTACGTCACTCCCTTAATTTTTTTTCCTCCCTACTCTCTCTCTCTCTCTCTCTCTCTCTCTCTCTCTCTCTCTCTCTCTCTCTCTCTCTCTCTCTCTCTCTCTCTCTCTCTCTCTCTCTCTCTCTCTCTCTCGTTGCCTTGGTGATCATATTAGTGGCTCATTCTCGGAAAAAAATGTCATATACGGTCTGCTTTGATGAAGAGAGGAAAAAACGAGACCGGGATTGATGAGATCCAAGAGATGATGAGATGGGGAGTAGGTAGTCGAGGATTCTTTGACTAGCGGGGGGAGGGGAAAGAAGGAGGAAGGGGAGTTGGGAACGTGGAAAAGTCGCGAGTGTAGTGAGAGGATCTGGAGGACGGAAGTACGGTTGTGACGCAGCTGTAGAGGGAAGGGGTGGAGCCGAGTGTTAAGATGAGATATGAGCGTTATTGGAATGTGAGAAGGGGCTCAGAATGAGAGCGACGAAGGAGGGTATGGCTCGCAGTTAGGTAGCTAAGTCATTGAGAGGGGAGCGGGAGGGACTGCATGGGCAGAGTAGCGTTTGCGAGAAGAGTAACACAGGACTAGACGAGAACAGGGAAGGCGGAGGGATGAGATAGGGGCTATAGAAGAGGATAATTCGAGAGAGAGTTTGAATTTGGAGATGAACAGAAGCACTATGGGAGACGGGTGTCTCCTGCTGCCAGGGGAAGAGGACCTCTTGGGCTGACTCGTTGAGTGGGAGACGACTGGAGAGAGTCGAAGAGGAGATGAGGAGCGGAGAGATTCAGAGAGAGGGTGATGGAGCGGCGAGAACACGATAAGAGAGTGAGCCCAGTAATGGACCATGGGAGTAGGGAGAGCGAGAGGTGGTTGGTGACGCACGAGAGGGGACCCGGGGGGTGAGCGATCTGAGAGAGTTGAATGACGAAGATGAGAGGGGGGGACTCCATCACAGAGACCACACGAGTGAGAGAGGGCGTGATAAGGGAACCCTATGACCGCTGAGCACGAGTGACATTCCCCAGAGCCCGCCATCCACCTGATGGGTGAGGGAGACGACAACGGAGAGGGGATTGAATGCGGAAGAGGAGGGGAATTCGCAGAGTTGGGGAGCAGTTCGAAGCATTGGGCGGAGAGTGATGAGGAAGAGGTTGAGAATGATAGGCAGTAGGGGGACGCGGAGGAGGTTCGATGTTGCGAAGGAGGAGAGAGAGGAGAGAGAGAGAGAGAGAGAGAGAGAAGAGAGAGAGAGAGAGAGAAAGTTAACACCCATATCTATTTTTCGCTAGTACAAGTAAATACCAAGTAGTACACACACACACTCTCTCTCTCTCTCTCTCTCTCTCTCTCTCTCTCTCTCTCTCTCTCTCTCTCTCTCTCTCTCTCTCTCTCTCTCTCTTCTCTTCATGACACGTGTTTACCTACTCTCCTCTTCTTCCTCCTCCTCCTCCTCCTCCTCCTATTCTATGTTATTGACCCGTTACTTTCTCTTCTCCTCCTCCTCCTCTTCCTCCTCTTCATCCTAGTACCCACACACACACACCACACACACACACACACACACACACACACACACACACACACACACACAGCTCTCCATAATAATCAAGTTCTACGAAAAGGAAAAAAAACAAAAAAAAAAAAAAAAAAAAAAAAAAAAAAAAAAAAAAAAAAGAACAAAAAAAAAAAAAAACAAAAAAAAAAAAAAAAAAAAACAAAAAAAATTAAAAAAAAATAATCCAAAATTTCTAGTAGATAAGGCATTGACGAAAAACCAAAAAAAAAAAAAAAAAAAGGAAGAAGAATAAGACAAGAAGAAGAAAGAAGAGAAAGGAGGAGGAGGAGAGGAGGGGAGGAAGGAAGCACAGATGTAAGGAAAAGAAAGAAGAAAGAAAGAAGAACACAAGAAACAAGAAGGAGGACAAAAGAGGAGGAGGGACCGCCCAGAGGGGACCCAGTGAGATATGTAAAATAGGCACAAATAGGGAGGAAGGATGCAAATATAGGATGAAGGATTGTGCAAGAGAAGTGAGGCTGAGGGAAAGGATGGAGAGGGAGGAAATAGCACACGAAAGAGAGAGGGTAGGCCGGAGAGGGAAGGACAAGGAGAGAGAAGGAGGAGGAGGAGGGGGAAGGAATCCCAGGATAGGAAGTAGTAGTAAGAGGGAGAGGACAAGAAGAGAGGAGGAAGAAGAAGAAAAAGAGAAAAGAGAAAACAAAGAAAGAAAGAGGAGGAGAAAAAGGAAGAGAGAAAAGAAGAGAAGAGGAGGAGAGCGAGGAAGGAATAGGAGGAGGAGGAAAGGAAAAACCCCCACATACTTAGGAAGGGAAAAGTGAGGAGAGAAAGAGAGAAGAAAGAAGAGGACGGGAAGGAGGGAAAGAGAGGAGGAGAAAAGAGTGAAGGAGGAGAGGGTAGCAGGAGGAGGGAGGGAAGTGATTGGAGGAGGAGTAAGGAGTTAGAGTATAGGAGTAATGAGTCGAGAAATTCCTGGAATGCAGAGAGAGAGAGAGAGAGAGAGAGAGAGAGAGAGAGGTGGGGAAGTGCATGAATGGGAACAAGCAGTCTAAATTAACCTTTGAATTGTGGAGGCTTTTTTCTGCTCTCTCTCTCTCTCTCTCTCTCTCTCTCTCTCTCTCTCTCTCTCTCTCTCTCTCTCTCTCTCTCTCTCTCTCTCTCTCTCTCTCTCTCTCTCTCTCTCTCTCCCCACTGCATGCGTAAGTGTTCTGAGTAGGGCGAGGGTGTAGTTGCGTCACATCTCAGGTAGTGACGTCACATGTGGATCACCTTGCGCGCCCAATTAGTTGTGTCCGAGCAAGGTACAGCACGTGGGGGCGGCGGAGGCGGCGGCGGCGGTGACGACGCTGCGTTCCTTGTAAACCTCACTCGCCCACGCGTATACTAGTGTGTGGCCCCTTATACTACTACTGCTGCTGATACTGTGTCTACTACTTCTACTACTACTACTACATCTACTACATCTACT
>JAPQNM010000011.1:1904634-1984634 GCA_029783475.1 Metacarcinus magister | reverse complement strand
TCTCTCTCTCTCACGTAATTTCCCTTCTCTCTCTGTAATACCATTTCCTGCTTTCTCTTATTATTATGTCAAACCCTTTTGTCTCGCCTTTCTCTTCATTCTCTTCTTTCATTTTTGCTATCCTTACCACCTACCTCTCTCTCTCTCTCTCTCTCTCTCTCTCTCTCTCTCTCTCACGTAATTTCCCTTTCTCTCTCTGTAATTACCATTTCCTGCTTTCTCTTATTATATTATTGTCAAACCCTTTTGTCTCGCCTTTCTCTTTCATTCTCTTTCTTTCATTTTTGCTATCCTTACCACCTACCTCTCTCTCTCTCTCTCTCTCTCTCTCTCTCTCTCTCTCTCTCTCTCTCTCTCTCTCTCTCTCTCTCTCTCTCTCTCTCTCTTTGCTCCACCTTCCTGTCTCCGGCCACTACTGTCTCACTTTCTCCCTCCCTCCCTCTCTTTCCTAGTCTCTCCTCCCTGCTCCTCCCTCCCGCAGTGTATACAGGCCGCCG
Organism: Metacarcinus magister; assembly: GCA_029783475.1. Classification (NCBI taxonomy): domain Eukaryota; kingdom Metazoa; phylum Arthropoda; class Malacostraca; order Decapoda; family Cancridae; genus Metacarcinus; species Metacarcinus magister. The sequence goes on along the minus strand of JAPQNM010000011.1, from coordinate 1,984,137 downwards.
TCCCAGCCTTCCCCTTTAAAGAAGAAAGCTTGAAGGCGAGTCTGCAAAGCTCTTAGAAGCGGTGACGACGCCTTCCAGTACTTCCTCTCGAGAGCTGCATTCTCTCACTGCTTTCCCGGTAGAGCTCAAAATGCCGACTCTATAGTACATGAAGAGTATTATTGTTAAGCTTTATAGATTTTTTGGTTACATTCCGTCAGTATCAGAGCTTAAGACACGAGCTCTATAGTATGTTAAGGTTGTATTTCTTGTCATTGTGAGCTCTATTTGATGTGGGTCTGTTGTTAATGCGATTTGTTACACTCTGTTTAGTATGTGATTCTTTCTTAATTTATCGTGTTGGTAAAGCTTTATTTAAGTATAAGTGTCTGTAGAGAGCTTCGTGTTAGTGTTGTATAAGTATTTGATTTAGGTTATGTGGTATCCTTACACACACACACACACACACACACACACACACACACACACACACACACACACACACACACACACACACACACACACACTTTCTCTTCACATACACAAGAATCCCAAAAAAATCAAAAACTGTATATTTTTTTTTTTTTTTCCTGAAGTATTTGTTGAATCTGTAAAAAAAGAAAAATTTCGAAGTATTTTATTGAGAATCTGAAGCGTGTTTCTGCGGACTTAGTTGACGATAACGTTGGTGTTGTTTATGTCTACATGATACATTTATTGATCTTTTTTTACTGTGATATTCTAAAAATAACTCCCTACACATTACTGATCGTTGTACTCTAAAAGTGAGCCTAAGTTAAGGGTTGCATAAGGGCTGAGTGTGAGTGGGAGTGTGAGGGGCTAATGGGTTTCTCTTTATAAGTAGTGAGTATCTTTTCATTATTAAGGTTAAGGTGGTGGTTGTCCTGCCGCTGTCCACCAGTGCATCGGAACTCTGAGCTACACGTTTGCATGCATGACCTTGCTTTTGGTCAGGGTCATTCACCTTAAACCTGACGTGTTAACTCATTCATTTAAAGATGGAAGGTTTATTTTGATGAAGCCACACCCACGGCCATTAAAGTGGGTCTGTCCTGCTGGCGTGGGCGTGGGCGTGGGTGTGCCAGGCCCAGGTATTCCTGCCGGCCTTGAACATAACTTTCCGATGCACTGGGCGGCATGCGCGAGGCGTCACCAAAACATCAACAACTTTTCACCTAACTTAGAACACTTTCTTGCTTGCTTTGGGGCGACGGTGGCACTTACCTCTCTTCTCTCTCCTCTCCCTCCTCTCCGTGCCTCCCTTCTCCCTCCCTGGGCCCCGCACGCAGCCTGGAGGGAGTGAGGAGAGTGCCCACGGCCTCGTCACCATCAAGATGAAGCCAGACGAAGGAGGCAAGTTTGGCTTCAACGTTAAGGGCGGCGCAGACCAGAACCTGCCTGTGTTGGTCTCCCGCGTGGCGCCCAACACACCCGCGGACCGCTGCTACCCGCGGCTCAACGAGGGGGACCAGGTGAGAACCAAGCACCAGGCACCAGGCACCAGGCTCCACCTCAACCCTAACACACAGGTGGAGCACAGGTGGAGTACTAGGTGAAGGTGAATTCAAAGGGTTTCCTGTAGTAGCAGCACCATCCCAGGTAAGTCAGGAGTACAGGTGACCTCCTAATGCTTCAGATCTACTCCGGTTTACTAGGTGACCAAATAAAATACATGGAAAATTCTACCTGGAGGTCATGAGTACTAGGTAAGTGAAGTTGAGGTACGCAAGGTGAGTCTGGGAGCCGCAGGTGTGATCCAGGTGAACTCAGCCTGCAAAGTGAGTCTGCATCACTAAGCACTAATGTCAAAATGCACTACTTGTTCCTGCACCGTTACGTAACTTACTGCCAACGTTACCTCACACATCCTGAACGGTGCCTTGTGACGCGCCGCCCTGTCAGTGGTGAGTGTGGTGAGTGACAGTGACGGGAGGACAAAGAGTACCGATGGAAGGGTATAGTTGAGTTCGGGGTTACACAAACACCTTCTCTCTGATAACTCAACATTCACACTCTCGTGGAGGACTGATTGGCTGCACACCTGTCAAGGGGAGACAATGACAGTTTTATTTTTTATTTTGTGTGTGTGTGTGTGTGTGTGTGTGGTAATTGTGGTTGTAGTGAGAGGTATTTTGTGGTGGTCTTACGATTGGTGTTGGCAACATTGCAATGCTTATAGTAATGGTGATGAACACAAGATGAATGCAATTATAATAATGGTGTTGTACGTATGTATGTGTGTGTCCTGAATAGCAGTTGTATATAAGGTGACAGTGATGATGATGACGAGTATACTATTAACAACGGCAGCGGTAATAGTTTAGGTTGAAGTAGTAGTATAAGTGCACTATGTATGGATATGAGGAGTCCTGACACACCTGTCCTTCCCCTTCAGGTGCTGCTCATCAACGGGCGTGACGTCTCGGCGATGACCCACGAACAGGTGGTCAACTTCATCAGGGCGTCCAGAGAATGTCACTCCGGAGAGCTGGTCCTCACCGTCAAGCAGAACGGTGAGTAGCAGTAGTAATAGTAATAGTAGTACGAGGGTAATCACAATATTACTAAAATTAATGGATTTTTTCTTTTTAATACTTTGAAAATTGCATAAATCAAATGTAAACAATAACTGTGAACTGTAAAAACTGAACATTCACACACACACACACACACACACACACACACACACACACACACACACACACTGATAACAAGGTGTTATCAACTAGCGATATCTATGCCCAGGTAATCGTCCCACCCTTTCATCACGTATGCATGATGACCTCTCACCTGTGTGTGTGTGTGTGTGTGTGTGTGTGTGTGTGTGTGTGTGTGTGTGTGTGTGTGCTTCGAGGCACGTACTCATCCGTTTATCATATTTTTCTTTCAGTAACATATATAATAAAATGGCCAAGTGTGTGTGTGTGTGTGTGTGTGTGTGTGTGTGTGTGTGTGTGTGTGTGTGTGTTTCGCCACTCACTACTAACACGCAATAAGATCCGTCATTAAACACACACTCTATATAATTCACTTTGATGACCCGCTTATTTCCTGACAATTTTCACATATTCATCACATTAATGGCGCTAGTGACGAATATCCTCTCATAACTTAGTTCCTACGTCACTAGAGCATTGTATAGCCTCATTGAGCCCTGAAATAACTGGATAACTGGATAAACCACCATCTTATACCGACTTACATTCCTTCACTATTTTTATAAACACTTTAGCTTTTCAGACTGTGTTTTTAATTGTAGTTTAATGCATCGTCGTATTTATTGGTGGGATACAGAAGGTGTAAACACTAATACGCTTCTGTTTATCAAAATTGCGTTCTTCTAAACCAGATAGATCGTGTATTTTGAAATGTGAGAATTAGTTCAGCTTACCTTGTACCCATAACCTGTATTCCTTAGTGTATTGAATTCAACTGTTTTTTTATTATCGCGAGTACCGACTGTCATGAGCGAATTTAAAAGGCATTCAACTATGTGGTCTCATACTCACCTATATAGTAATTCATCCATCCATCTATCTATTGATCTATCTATCTATCTATTTGTCTTCGCATTTATTTATCAGTTCACCTGTGTCTGTATCTTCTTATATCGACCTTATCAGTTAGTTGAGTTACCCGTTCAGCATTTCTTTGGCCTGTCATCAACACCTGTTCCTCACCTGGCCTTATCAGAGCCCTTTGAAGCCTTATTATAGTTATTTAGTGGGTCCAAGTCCATGGCTAAAGGTTGGGTACAGAGAGAGAGAGAGAGAGTGAGAGAGTGTAATATGTATGCTATAATCAGAGGTAACAACACTGTATAACAACCTCGTTATTTTCACCGTTGTTGCAGTCCTGCTGGAATGATTTTATTTCTGCTTTGATGTGGATGTATATAATTTCCTGTTATTATTACGATATAACATTATCTAGGTTTGTGTGTGTTGTGTGTGTGTGTGTGTGTGTGTGTGTGTGTGTGTGTGTTATCTGACCTCGTTTACCTTCCCTCTTTTACCTAGTTTATACCACTTATCACACACACACACACACACACACACACACACACACACACACACACATCACTCAACTTGCCCAAACATTCGTCTTCTCAGTACATAACACAATCCATCTTCCTTCCGATGATGCATGGCGTGGAATGCATCACAACGTTCCTTTGAGACACACAATACCCCGTTGGAGCTGCTTGCCGGGAAAAGACGGAACATTGAGAAAAAATCTATAACGTTCTGGCGGTCTTGCGTTCCCAATCTCATTAGACAAACCACATTACTGCGGCTTGTGTGTGTATGTGTGTGTGTGTGTGTGTGTAGCTGGGACACTCGGCACATGCCTTTATCTCCCACGGCTGGCAGTTCAACACACGCCACCAGTCACGTAGTCTTTACAACGCACCTCCATCCTGCCCTCCCTCCCCTCATGTTTATCTCTCGCTAACTCCTTCCCCGGAATCATCGTGATGGGTGAGTGGGGGTGAGGGGGTGAGGGGTGAGTGTGTCAGTGCCTGGCGACAAACGCACTTCAATGCGTAATGAAGGATTATCACTGATTATGGGTTGGGTGACGACATCGTGTGTGTGTGTGTGTGTGTGTGTGTTTGTGTCGGTGAGGCTGTTTTGTCGCTTGTGTTTTGAGAGTCATCTTGTTGGTCTTTGCGTCACTGAAGCCTAGGAAGGATCCGCCACCGTCACCGTCACCCTAGAAGTGGGAAAAGAGAAGAAAAACTAGCAAACATTTTGACACTTGAGAACTTAATTTGTGATGAAATAGAAACCAGAAACAAATTATATAAAAGCTATGGCAAGAAAGGGAAACTATAAGACAGGACATACTAGATAATTAAGTACATCAAAAATGATTAAATTGCAGTCGTTAAAGGGATATTCCACCCTTACTACATGGATCATTTTGGCCCCGGTGATATTGGACGAAAGGTTGTACGTTCTTAACTGTTTTTTTGTTCTGGTCGCTGCTCATACTGCTTTACTTTATCTCACTCAAAAAGAAAAAAAGAAAGATAAGGTTTGAAGAGGGTGACTTATGGATTATTGTGCCAACAGTGCCAGGCTTGCGTCAGTGTGCTATCAGTGAGTGTAGAGAGGTGACAAGGCCTCTCGGGCAAGGGCTAGATAGACCCTCACTGCGTACCAAAACAAAGAAGAACAGTGAATTGACAAACCATTGTGAATCTTGGTGTGTGCAAACTGAGTGCAGTTTGTGGAGGTGAAAATAAAATGTTGATGGCAGAGGTTATCCCCCATTATGCTGCACCCCTTACTGGTGTGGCAGAATTCTTCAACGACCACAGGAAAAACATTGACTATGATGTTTTGAACCTACATAACCCAGAAGAGTCAAACAATATATTACAGCAGTGTGACCAAGCTGTGTCATTCACTACAGTGTCTTTAGAAAATGAAACTCAAAAGTTTATCTCAAAGAGAGAGAAAAAACACATGTATGACTTCTTGCAGAACAAGGAAAATGTAGACGTTGATACCCTTTACTGCAGAGCCATAGAGGGAGAGGACAAAAAGAGACATTTTCTAGAAGAATATAGGCGTCTGTATGGAGAGATAAAGAAGGATAAGGTAGAGACATCCTTGTCAATGAGTGTTCCTTATTATGACAAACACAACCAAATTAGCCTTGCAGAGAACCACACCAAACACAACCCGGATCCTGCTCACACCCACCACCACACTCAAACACAACACAAACATCTGCCTCAAGACACGTATGAGTGTAACTGTGCAACATCTGGGGAGGATGGAAGGAGGATATCTTTTTCATTGATAGTCCCTTGCTGTGGCAAAGACCACCATATTGACCTTGCACTGGACTGTAGTGGCCAGGGATGCCAAGCTACAGGGAACAAAGGTGCTGTGAGGCATGAACAAGAGGAGTCTGCATCCAAGGGTTCACCACAAAAGAAAACATCGAGTTTCACTTTGAGTGTGCCATTGAGTGAGGGACACCATTTGCAAGTAAAAACTCTTACTTCTTCATCACATGAAGCAACAACAACTCAGGAGATAAGCATATCACCTGATTCTGACCCACATATTTGTTCCCTGAAGAAGCAAAACCTAGAGACAGAGACCAAAGAACTGCAACATTGTGAACAAATGAGCACATTTGAAATGCTTAGTAATGTAGAATCAGTGGAAAAGAAACAAAAGACGAACATAGTCAAGAAACTGTTGCAGCACAAGTACAAGGTGTGTTCTCCTGTGGTGCGTCGGTATGAGGCAGACAAGGGAGTGTCCTGCCTTGAAGAAACGTTCACCAAAGACTGTGCATTGGGACAAAAGAAAAACAGAGACTTCAACTCATGGAAGAAGAAAATCCGGCGTATTTGTCACGGTCAGTATAGAAAAAACGTGTTCTATACAGTGTTTGTTCCCTCAGAGTACACTTCAAAAAACGTGAAAGACTGCAATGTTATCCTTGGAATATGTATATTTAGTGTTCCTGTATTAGCGTGTGTGATGACGGGCAGCTGCATGGAAGGTACAAGTGTGGAGGGCTGGGAACCTCACACCATGCAAGCCCTTATTCATTCTACACTTGAAAGAAACTTTGTATTGTTTTATTCCCGGATATCACAGTGAGTGTATGGAGGGAGGCCAGTTGTATCCAAGATTATTATTATTATTATTATTATTGTTGTTATTGTTATTATCAGTTGTTGTTGTTCCACAGTGTATGTTCCTGATGACCTGGAGGAGCCTGCCTTCCAGTACATACCTGAGGTGCTGCCTTCCAGTGCCACTATCAAGGGAGGAGTGCCACCCCTGCAGGAGTCATTGATGCTGCTGGCAGAGGGTCTGGAGGCTGGCTCTTTAGTGGCACAGTTTGAGCAGCTGTATCGTCGCAAGCCTGGCCTCACCGTCACTGAGGCGCGACGGCAGGACAACGAGAAGAAGAACAGATATAGGGACATTTCTCCTTGTAAGTATGTGTGTGTGTGTGTGTGTGTGTGTTTTGAGAGAAAGTAGTAAGCCCATTGTATAAAACTGTTCCTTTGTAGTCTTGTTTGTTTCTCAAACAATAATATGTTATGTTTTTTTAAGATCCTATAAAATGTTATATTCGTTGATAAAGTATTTATTGACACGACCCTTGACCTCCTGAACTATGTCACTCTCCCCTGACAGATGACACAACTCGGGTCATCCTCACCACCACTCCCTCGGGCGACTACATCAACGCCTCCTACGTCAACATGGAGGTGCAGGGGCTCAGGCATCATTAACCGTTACATTGCCAGTCAGGGGCCGCTGGCAGGCACCTGCACTGACTACTGGCACATGGTGTGGGAACAACAGTCAACTCTCATTGTGATGCTCACTACTGTGGTGGAGCAGGGCAGGTGAGGATGTGATCACTCTCACACACACACACACACACACACACACACACACACACACACACACACACACACACACACACCTCCTACACACTAGCGGCACACTTATCCTTATTTCCTATGGTATTCACTTACTTATAATTGAATTTACAGATTGTCATCATTGACTTCAATGTAAATAATTTCTCAAGCTCTAGATATCATAATAATCGTTCAGCTTAGTAATTCAGATAACTAAATAATTGTAAATTTCTTATAAAAAAAAATATGTATCAAGATCATATTTATTTGATATGAGTAATGCAAATGTAGTGATTCATTCCATTTGACCCGTCAAGTAGAAGGGGCGGAGCCTGCTTGGTGCATTTCAGGTAACTTTAAAACAATGACTTATAGTGGTAGGTAAGGGTGGCGTGACTGACCTTCCCTTCCCTCACCTCAGAGTGAAGTGCCACCGGTATTGGCCTCGGCACTACGAGACAGTCGACTTTGGCATTCTCCAAGTGACTTGCAACAAGGAGGAAGAAACTCCCGGGTTTGCCTTCAGGGAATTCACTCTTATTAACACTGAGGTGAGTCAAGCAGGAAGATGTAAACTTTACTCCTCCCCTAAAAAGAGTGTGACTGATGGAGTACTGGAGTGAGAGGACAACCTTGTTTAAAGTGTGCTGGAGTATGAGAGAGAGAGAGAGAGAGAGAGAAAAGAAAGAGAGAGAGAGAGAGAACTGGCTTGTAGAAGGAAGAGTTGGAAGGCCAGCAGCAGGTACAGTACATACTTATGCTGTGACCACATCCTTGAGTGTGTTTCAAGTAAGAGACGTCAGAGTAGATAAGATAAGATTATATGTTTTACCATTTTCTTATCACTCGTATATCCTTCAAGCTTTTCCCTTGAAATTTTGTCTTACCTCACTTTTGTCTTACCTCACTGTTGTCTTACCTCACTGTTGTCTTACCTCACTGTTGTCTTACCTCACTGTTGTCTTACCTCACTGTTGTCTTACCTCACTGTTGTCTTACCTCACTGTTGTCTTACCTCACTGTTGTTTTCTTGTTATGATATTTTAACTTATGTGAGTTGTCTTTTTTTTCTGTTTAAGTGCATATCTCTCTCTCTCTCTCTCTCTCTCTCTCTCTCTCTCTCTCTCTCTCTCTCTCTCTCTCTCTCTCTCTCTCTCTCTCTCTCTCTCATGTAGAGGAAACAGACATACGTGTGCAAAAAGAAAAATCTTAAGATCATTACTTTTCACCTGAGCCACCAAACCTTTTTCTAACCCCTTGCCTCCCCTTCCCCAGACCCAGGAGGAGCGGCACATCACACACATGCAGTACCTGGCTTGGCCTGACCACGGGGTGCCGGATGACTCATCAGAGTTCCTCAATTTTGTCACACAAGTCAGGAAGGCGAGAAATGGTAAGTGTGCGAACAGTATGTTTGTCTTTATTTTCGTATCTTTTTCTGAATTATATAAGCTAATTAAACAAGTGAAGTGAAGGTGGTAGTGTTTATATCCAAATGGGAAATCAGTGTTTCATATGAGAGATTATCTATGTGAAGGTCAATATATACCTTTAAAAAGACCAAGAGAAGTAATATAACTTTGTTTAGTCTGTGCTTATAGGTAAATTCAAGTATGTACTATGTAGTTAGTATAGACCTGTATGTAATTGTTTTTCCATTGAAATAATTGTTCCATGATTGTGTTGCAGGCATGGTGGAGCCCACGATAGTTCACTGCTCGGCTGGCATTGGCCGGACGGGTGTTCTCATCCTGATGGAGACAGCACAGTGTCTGATTGAGGCTAATGAACCCATCTATCCCCTGGACATTGTGAAGGCCATGAGGGACCAGCGAGCAATGATGATCCAGACAGCTGTGAGTGTGATAGTCACTAACTTCATGCCAAGACCCTCACTTTCACTTTCACTTTCTTCATCAATTATTTTATATGTATTGGTAATTAAATATAGTTCAAGATGATACTAGTAAGTTGATTGTCTCACTGAATTTTGCTAAGTAAAGAATTAGAACCACTAAAATGATAAAGTATATAGTTAAGAATTTACCCTAGATTAATCAGTACCTATCTTGCAAGGATTTATGCTTGTTCATGATTGAGTCATTTCAATGTACATGGTTCCCTCATTTGTATTCTCTTCCCCTGCAGAGTCAGTTCAGATTTGTGTGTGAGGCAATCCACCGGGTGTATACAGAGGAGCTGGTGAAGCCGCTAGCAGAATACCAGCAGAGATGAGGGACGAACAGTTGCTCTCTGCACCCGGAGACAGACAGAAAGCAATGAAATGTAAATAAATATTCTGTGAAGGAATGCTGCAACTTAAAGCTGTGGTGAAGTCACTCTACTGGAACGTCTGTGAAAGATTTAGTGGATTGACATTGACAAGGCAAGAAGAGCCAGTACTGTGTACATAGAAATACCCACAACCCAGAGCGAGGGTTGACAGTGTTTGCAGAAAGAAGACAGCGGCTTAGAGGAGAGAAAGATACTGTTTCACAACTGTGTATTTGACAGTCTTTTTATCTCTGTATGACTACTGCTTTTATACTGATACTGGGCATATGCAGAGTGTCTGGACCAGCTGTTGTTAGATGTAACTTGCTCAAGACCAATGTTTCCTCCCCCTCAAAGCAGAGTGAGTTAGGGAAGGAGTGTAAGGAGACAAGAAGAAAAGAAGTAGAGACTGCAGATCCATGGAGGGAACCATAAATTGTGCACCGAAGTCTTTGCATGTATGTTATGGGACACTATGGCCTCCTCATAAAGAGAAGCCCCATAGTGCCAGTCAAGAACTTTCCTTGTCATATGTTATTGAGTTGTGCTTGAGTGTCTGGTCCTCTGCTGCACCCTGTCTCCCTTATCCCTTCTCACCAGACAGGCCTGACCAGTAGGAAAAGTAAATAAGTCAAAGAAAAGGACATTTAGAACACTTAAGTTCTGAGTTGTTCTGAATATCCAAAACAATACATCAGTGTGATGCAACAACAACCTGCACACTGCCACACTTCCTGCATCCCATGGCATTGATAAAGCACCCATCTGGCAGGACTCATCACTAATACAACTCACACCAACTATATGCAAGTATTATGGAGCACAGTGGTGTACACACATACACTCACACACACATTTACTCACTCACTCATTCACTCACTCACACTACTGTATCCACCACTACCACCACCCTAGTGCCTGCACCACACAACAATGGTGGTGACTGGTGATTGAGCCACACACTTATGTACAACAGTCGGTCTGTTCATGCCTGTTCCCACTATCTCCTTCACCCTGCCCTTCCCCATGCCCCACATGTGCCTTCCTCTTGTTGTGAGAGCCCAACAGAAGCAAGTGACAATCTCATAAGGTGATGCACACAGTCACCAAGATGCCAGAGGATATTGACACATTTTATACACCTGGAGACTGCCAGCCGTGCAGCATTGCAGTGCAACCAAGTATCTTGATTGTTACTGTGAAAGAAAACTTTGCTCTTTGTTTGAAGGACATGAAAGAATCCATTTTGGTGATTTTCTGGGTTTGAGGCAAAGTTGTTGATGAAGAACAGAGGGACTTGAAGGCAAGGGTTTGTGACAGCCCAAGGTGAAGTGTCCCTCGTGTTGAAAATGTCCCCAACAGGGTGTGAAGGGCCTTGAGTGCAAAGTGAGACCCTTCCTAAAGGCTATGTAACTTGGGTGCTGTGTGCCCCTCATACCTCTCAGGGTATCATAAACACACTTATTTAGACATCACATTACTGCCTTTGGTCTTTATATATATACTATATATAATATAATACAATACATGAGTATAAAACATGCATTTCTTTCAATATTGTGAAAGCTCTTGATATTTTTACAGCCATGCATAGCAGTCAGTAAGATGTCATGGATTTTTTGTATTGATGCTCAGTAGTGTATCTGCATCACTTTCATATTGGAAGACAAAAGATATTTCCTCCCTTCAGTAGAGACGTGTTACTTTAATTTAATTTGACCGTTCTGTTGCGACTCTTGTGTGAGCCAGCAGTTGATGGAGGCGTTTTTACACATGACACTGGCAGAAAAAATGAATCTCAACTGTAGCCAATTTTATATGATGGAAGAGAGTAGGTATAGGACATACCCTGTTCCTGAAAGAGAGAGAGAGAGAGAGAGAGAGAAGGAATGTTTGAATGTTTGTCAGTCTGCCAAAGAAATGTTGGGGTCTGACCAGTGTTAATAATTATTTTTTACTCTAATTTAAAGATATGATACAATTTATCATCAACTATAACAATGATTAGTAAGTTATCATTACTGTTTTGATGAAAATAAAAATTATGCTACAGTATATTGCTTTTGTTTGTTAAATTTCAACATTTTGTTTCTGATTTTCTTAAATTCTCATACAGCTTTTTTTCCCTCTGGATCAGATCTCAACATATAATACTGTGATTTTTATTGTGCATGGAAAACTCCTTTGATGAATGTATTTAGGGACAGGAGAAGCAATTACAATGTGAACTCAGTAACAAGTCACTTTTTTGCATGTTTAGATCAGACAGTAGGTGTAACTATTTTCATGTAGACATTTGTTTTTGGGACAGGCGGAACCTCTTATCATGTACTTGAACTGATGGATGATGTAAGAGTAAGACAGAGGCTGTGCATTTCAGTATAAACGTACATCCATCACTCTCAGTCAAACAAATGAAGTAACATGAGGGTCTTCTAAGTTTCAGATTGCCTATGTAGGGTTAATCTGGAGAGCTGATGTAGTCTGGTCACAATAAGTGCTACAGTTAACCATCCACATGCTTATTAAGCTGCCATTGCACCACCAGATACAGTTGTCTGCCTGTCACGTGAGTACTGAGTGTAACCCAGTCATGGCCACACCACAGGTAGATGGCTGCAGGTGTGTCTGCTGAGTGCCTGGCAGAGGGATGGATGACTGTGGTGTGTAGGAAATGAGTTATGTGTAAGTTACAGTTCCCTCTGTTTGTCATATCTTTAAGTCTTAATGATGCATACAAATGTGACAGGGAATGTGTGTTTTATTTGACAAATGAGCAATAAAGAAAACTGGTTTGTATCTTGGAGTTTTATATCTAGATAAGATATTCACAAATATAATAATCTTCCTTATCACACACACCACACACACACACACACACATATGCAAGGAACATGTGGAAGCTGTACAACGAAGGTCAAATATGTTCACTGCATCCACTCCACTCTGGCTACAACCCTATTAAAAGTGATAATATTTTAGGTAACGGTAATATCCCGGCGATGATGAATCCATTCCCGCCCATCCTACCGCTACAATCATTATAGGAAGGTGGAGGTTGTTCACAATTAGGCAGAGTGGAAGGTGGGTTGAATTTTTTAGGGTATTCAATTTGACGCTGAGGGTCCGTAGGCCATGATGTTGATGCTTGTGAGGGTTCTAGGAGCATCGTCTTTGAGGCATCCTATCATGCAGGTGGTTGTATGGAAGCCCAAGGTAAGGGTAAGGGTTGCGTTGTCAATTATTGTCCAAGGTTGTAACTTGTGCCACTTGTCATCCTGCTGGAAACACTCAGCCTCTGTATGGAACATGGCAGTGTATTTAGTTCCATCTGTTTCATTCACATAAACACTGATGCCATAGAACCCACTTTGAGGCTTCACGAACACATTAAGTGAACCTTCAGTCCCTCTGTCAGCCTCGGTGCACTCCTGGGCCAGGGTGAGTGTGGGGGCTTAGCAAGGCTTAGCAGTAGCAGCAGCAGGAGTAGTGGTAGCAACACGCCCACCATTGCCGTCTGTGTGTTGAAAAGACTTGAGTAGTTAAGTTGAGTCATGCACTTAGGGAGAAAAAATCCAGAGTACCAGTACCACATTGGTGACACTCCACTAACCACCACACAGGAAGAAAAAGACCTTGAAGTACATGTCATCCCAAGTCTGAAGCCTACGGTCCAAGTTGGCAAGGCAGCAGCCAGTGCTAACTCCATGGTGAGTCTCTTAAGGAAAACTTACATCTACCTAGATGCAGAGATATTCCTACCATTGTACAAATCTGTGGTCAGGCCTCGGTTGGAATATTGTATCCAGGCATGGTCACCATACACACGACGAGACATTAACAAACTGGAACAAGTACAACGGAGAGCCTCTAAGTTGGTCCCAGAAATTGTTGATCTACCATATGAGGAGAGGCTTGCTCGCCTTGGCCTCACCACACTGGAGCAAATGAGGCTACGGGGCAACATGATTCAAACCTACAACATAACATAAGAACATAAGAAATGAGGAGACTGCAAGAGGCCAGTTGGTGACCTACACGAGGCAGCTCCTTGTCTCCCACCCTTGGAATAATCCAATATTTATCCATCCCTCCTGTCATCCCTATCCATACTCTCATCCAACCGTCTTTTAAAGCTACCTATTGACTCAGCACTTACTACGTGTCTACCCAGCCTATTCCAATCGTTCACCACTCTGTTAGTGAACCAATATCTACCTAGGTCTGTCCTGAATCTTAAGTTTTTCTACCTTGTACCCATTTCCACGTGTCCTATCCTGACTACTAATTTCTAAAACCTGATCAATGTTTCCTTTATTAATTCCTTTTATCCATTTGAAAACCTCAATCATATCCCCTCTTGCCCTCCTTCTCTCTAGGGAGTGGAGATTAGTAAGACGTTTTAATCTTTGTAGGGTAGATTTCTCAGCCCTGAATCATCTTGGTCATTCTTCTCTGGACTGCCTCCAAAGAGCCTATATCCTTCCTATAATAAGAGGACCAAAATTGAGCTGCATAATCTAGGTGGGGTGTAACTAGCGCTAAATACAACCTCAGAATGACCTCAGAACGCCTGTTTGTCACACACCTACCAATAAATCCCAGTATCTTGTTGGCCCTATTTCTAGCTATAATATACTGTTCCCTGGGACGCAAGTCACTGTTTACTTGAACTCCTAAGTCCCTCACACTATATGACCTTCCTAAGCTAGTGTCATTTAATGTGTAGTCTACAGGCCTATTACCTTTACCTACGCTCATAATGCTACACTTGTTAACATTAAACTGCATCAGCCAGATGCAGCTTAATATCACCAAGTGCAGCACCATGAGCGTAGTACATATATATATATATATATATATATATATATATATATATATATATATATATATATATATATATATATATATATATACGTGATATGCAACACCACTGGTGCCCTAAGTATTATAATCATTAATCAGAAACACAATCAGATTACATTGCCTGGTGTCAGTTGAGTGTGTGTGTGTGTGTATCTAGGGATGTGCACCTATCCGGTACACCGGTGTTTTCGGGGCGGCATTACCGGTATTACAGGCATTAGCAGCCCTTCGGTATACCAGTATATTTTTTATCGATTTTTGTCGATTCGTCAGCCTGTCAGTCCATCAGCCCACCATAACACACTCACAACACAACACACTCACCTTCATCTCTATCCTTGTAAGTTAACATGTCCTAACACTTCTTTTACTGTACCTAACACGCTATAATTAACACTCTTGGATGTAAACAAATAATTACGGTGTTTTTTTCTCATTTGTTCGTTGTATTTTCCGTTTTTCTTTGTGTTATGGTTTGTTTAGGCTTTACTTTCGGTTTGAATCATTTTTATATATTCTATTCTATGGTTTATATTGGTTTAATTTCATTATTATTGCTTTATTCTATTATTCAATTTTATGATTGACCTTAGAAATAAACATTTTTCATGAAATAAATACGAATCAAATATAATAAATGTTTATGTAGGAAACGGATAGGTGTTTCAAACGATTTTTTTAAGTATATATAATTGCTTTCAAGTGTATAATAAAAATCTCAATTTTGGTTTTATATATACGTGACCCAGCTGTGAACGCACGGCCGCCACAACGGTACCTGTTGAAACTTGTTGATGTTATTTATTAAGGTTATTTACGCTTAATAGGTAATGTTTGCTTTATATCCAACCACTATTAATGGTGGAGAATAATGTGTTACTGCTCCTCCATCCCTCAAAATGACATGTAGAGGAACAGGGTGAGTGTGGGGGCTTAGCAAGGCTTAGCAGTAGCAGCAGCAGGAGTAGTGGTAGCAACACGCCCACCATTGCCGTCTGTGTGTTGAAAAGACTTGAGTAGTTAAATTGGGTCATGCACTTAGGGAGAAGAAATCCAGAGTACCAGTACCACATTGGTGACACTCCACTAACCACTACACAGGAAGAAAAAGACCTTGGAGTACATGTCATCCCAAGTCTGAAGCCTATGGTCCAAGTTGGCAAGGCAGCAGCCAGTGCTAACTCCATGGTGAGTCTCTTAAGGAAAACTTACATCTACCTAGATGCAGAGATGTTCCTACCATTGTACAAATCTGTGGTCAGGCCTCGGCTGGAATATTGTATCCAGGCATGGTCACCATACACACGACGAGACATTAACAAACTGGAACAAGTACAACGGAGAGCCTCTAAGTTGGTCCCAGAAATTGTTGATCTACCATATGAGGAGAGGCTTGCTCGCCTTGGCCTCACCACACTGGAGCAAATGAGGCTACGGGGCAACATGATTCAAACCTACAACATAACATAAGAACATAAGAAATGAGGAGACTGCAAGAGGCCAGTTGGTGACCTACACGAGGCAGCTCCTTGTCTCCCACCCTTGGAATAATCCAATATTTATCCATCCCACCTGTCATCCCTATCCATACTCTGATCCAACCGTCTTTTAAAGCTACCTATTGACTCAGCACTTACTACGTGTCTACCCAGCCTATTCCAATCGTTCACCACTCTGTTAGTGAACCAATATCTACCTAGGTCTGTCCTGAATCTTAAGTTTTTCTACCTTGTACCCATTTCCACGTGTCCTATCCTGACTACTAATTTCTAAAACCTGATCAATGTTTCCTTTATTAATTCCTTTTATCCATTTGAAAACCTCAATCATATCCCCTCTTGCCCTCCTTCTCTCTAGGGAGTGGAGATTAGTAAGACGTTTTAATCTATCTTTGTAGGGTAGATTTCTCAGCCCTGAATCATCTTGGTCATTCTTCTCTGGACTGCCTCCAAAGAGCCTATATCCTTCCTATAATAAGAGGACCAAAATTGAGCTGCATAATCTAGGTGGGGTGTAACTAGCGCTAAATACAACCTCAGAATGACCTCAGAACGCCTGTTTGTCACACACCTACCAATAAATCCCAGTATCTTGTTGGCCCTATTTCTAGCTATAATATACTGTTCCCTGGGACGCAAGTCACTGTTTACTTGAACTCCTAAGTCCCTCACACTATATGACCTTCCTAAGCTAGTGTCATTTAATGTGTAGTCTACAGGCCTATTACCTTTACCTACGCTCATAATGCTACACTTGTTAACATTAAACTGCATCAGCCAGATGCAGCTTAATATCACCAAGTGCAGCACCATGAGCGTAGTACATATATATATATATATATATATATATATATATATATATATATATATATATATATATATATATATATATATATATACGTGATATGCAACACCACTGGTGCCCTAAGTATTATAATCATTAATCAGAAACACAATCAGATTACATTGCCTGGTGTCAGTTGAGTGTGTGTGTGTGTGTATCTAGGGATGTGCACCTATCCGGTACACCGGTGTTTTCGGGGCGGCATTACCGGTATTACAGGCATTAGCAGCCCTTCGGTATACCAGTATATTTTTTATCGATTTTTGTCGATTCGTCAGCCTGTCAGTCCATCAGCCCACCATAACACACTCACAACACAACACACTCACCTTCATCTCTATCCTTGTAAGTTAACATGTCCTAACACTTCTTTTACTGTACCTAACACGCTATAATTAACACTCTTGGATGTAAACAAATAATTACGGTGTTTTTTTCTCATTTGTTCGTTGTATTTTCCGTTTTTCTTTGTGTTATGGTTTGTTTAGGCTTTACTTTCGGTTTGAATCATTTTTATATATTCTATTCTATGGTTTATATTGGTTTAATTTCATTATTATTGCTTTATTCTATTATTCAATTTTATGATTGACCTTAGAAATAAACATTTTTCATGAAATAAATACGAATCAAATATAATAAATGTTTATGTAGGAAACGGATAGGTGTTTCAAACGATTTTTTTAAGTATATATAATTGCTTTCAAGTGTATAATAAAAATCTCAATTTTGGTTTTATATATACGTGACCCAGCTGTGAACGCACGGCCGCCACAACGGTACCTGTTGAAACTTGTTGATGTTATTTATTAAGGTTATTTACGCTTAATAGGTAATGTTTGCTTTATATCCAACCACTATTAATGGTGGAGAATAATGTGTTACTGCTCCTCCATCCCTCAAAATGACATGTAGAGGAACAGGGAAGGTTTAAAACGAAGATATATTATCACCGGGTTAGAAGTCCTGTCTGGCTGCTAGCGGTACAGGCTCAAGTCTGAACCCATGGTATTGACACAGTTAAGGATGGCCATTTCTTACAATTTGAATCTAGAGAGAACCGAACACACACCAGGGGACACAGCCTTAAGCTGTCTAAATTCAGATACAGAACCACGCAGAGAACAAATTTTTTCAACACAAGAATTGTTAACTATTGGAATAGTCTCCCAAATAAAGTAGTAACGAGCCAGTGTGTGAACTCCTTTAAAAACTCTTGCTACAAGTATATCGAAAATGTAAGTCAGAGAAGAGGCAACCTTCATGAGCATTGACTCCTTTGCCTCTTAACTATCACTAGGGTAAGCATCATATGGTAAACACAGGCCGTAGGAATAGCGGATTATTCTGTTGATAACTTTCTAAGTGTTTTTAAAACGATGAAAATGTCGAATTTAATGCGAACACTGTAGGTGACGCCGACGCATGCCATACGAATTGGGGATGACAACGGGGTACGGCTGCCGTATCTGTAAGCACTTCGAAACACAAAACAAAATATTGGACTAGTGTTGAGAGTCTTGCCTTGGACTTGGACTTGGGTTGTAAGTCTCATTTTTAGTTATATTTGTTTTTTAATATATTTTACTCCTTATTACAATTTCTTTTCACTTAATTACGTTGTGATGTGTCTGGAAAGCCCCTCATCTGCATGCTATTTACCCAACATTTCTGTTCAACAAAAACAATTACCTCCTCCTCCAGTAACAACACCTATGCTTTGCAGAAGTTGTTGAAATGTTCCGAGGATTAAATTAGTTCGAGTTGAACCTTGTCAGGAACCAAACAACACATAATGTAAACTAACATGACGTCGTGCAAATAGCTGATTAGAATTACGTGACAACGGTTGTTCTGATGAAAAAAGTAAGTAAGTCTTTTATCATCGTGTTTTCATTAATTTTTATCACGTATTATTATCAGATAAAATTTAGGAAGCAAAACTTATGCAAAGGTTACTTCCTGATACCTAAGGTTGTAATTGATGAATGTGAAGTGGACAAAACTGATCTGTCACTTCTCTCACTCCCCACGTTAATGTGGTGATAATATTCCAGCACAATGGTGTAGATCTGCCTCACGACACTCCCCGGTGAGTAGAGTCGCGGCAGACAAGGTGAGTGGCGCTCTAGGAGTCATGTGTGGCTTCCTAAAGTGATAAGTAGAAGGTGGACAGAATGAGTGGTTCTAGGTGGTCTGTGTTGGGTTTGTTTACACTCAGCTGCTGCCTCACAGGAACCAATACTAACACTATTATCACTTTATTATACAAATGGTGCTGCTTCGTGGCTCCGGAGGCAAGGCATTTTGAACTTAAGGATGTGTCCTTATATTGAATATTGTTTTCAGCCCTTGTCAATAGTTATTTATTTTAGTTGTATTATTTAGAGAATATCTTGCACGAGTAACCTTGAGGTTTATTCATTATTCTTAGGTTATTTTGCTCCCTTACCTGGTGAACAATTTTGGTCATTATCAGAGACGCTAACATTTTTGTTTTGTTTGGAGAATATTTTATGTTCAGGATAATAATAAAAGCCTGACAGAATAGAATTTTCATCACCGATTTCTAAGATCGTTGTTTTGATACTTTTTGTTTTCCTGTAGATCGTAAAAGGCGACAAAAGCGACGGAGCGAGGGGTCTGGGAAGCCCCTCCTCTGTATACTCTCCTACTTAAAGACAAGGCACAAATGGGATGAGAGAATAATGTCTCCCTGAAGCCTGGTGTGCCTTGTCTTGGCTACCTCCCTTTAGGGGGGATAACAACCTGTTATGTAGGTAGATAGTAAGTGATGTTATAGTTAGCTAGATTATAATAGTTTTTAGTGAGTGTTGTCAATGTTTTGTTAGGGGGATGGAACATCAGGGTCTGGCAGCAGCAGCAGCAGGAGTTGGTGTGGAGGCCCAGAAGCACGTGTTGTCGCCGGTGATGGAGCTTGAGGTGGAGCAGGACATGAGGGCTATTGGGGATGACCTCCACCATCATCACCACCATCACCACCACCACCATCACCACCAGCAGCAGCAGCACCACCAGCACCACCAACAACACCAGCACGGTGCCTTGGCAGTAGTGGGGGGAGAGGAGCTGCAGCTGGGGGGTGAGGGAGACCGTGTGCCTCCACATGACCTGGAGGACCCACTCGGGGGTGGAGGAGAGGATGCCTTGACCTTGGAGGGAGACATGGGGGACATGAGTGGCAGTGGGGAGGTGCAGCAGGCTCTGGGACACCAGGTGAGCACTGATCACTCCTCTAGACATGGCCTGGAGGGCTGTGTCTGTCTGTCAGTGTGTCAGTCGTATTTGGTGGTGTGTGTGCTGCCATTACACATGTGTCACTGCTTTTCTTTCTCTTTTATAGGATTTTTTTTATATAATATTTCATTCAAATTTTGCTTTGAATTTATTTGGACCATAACTGCTGCTTTACTTACACTTGAATTATTGAAGAATTAGTATTTGTTAGCTGAATGCAAAATGTATGTTATGGTGATGAAGCATGTATGTATCTGTGTGTGTATGTGTGTACTGTGACAATGCCTGGTGGTCCTTCCCTTCCACAGGCCGCACTACTGGAGGAGGCGTCGGAGGTGCTGAGAGGGACCAAGGGACTCAAGCTTTCCTCCTTCCCTGGTGCAGCAGGTCCTGGTGGAGGGCCAGAAATGCCCCTGGGAGCAGGCACGCTGCCCATAGAGGCTCAGCACTACTATGAGGGGTTGCAGCCGGCACCCATCATGGTGTACGAGGTGCCCGCCGGCAACATTGTGCCCTTTGACTCCCTGGTGCCTGTGCCGCTGGCCAAGGATTTAGGGGGGGTGAAGGAGGGGGAAGGGAGTGTGGGTGGTGTGGACCTGCTGCAGGGGGGTGTGGGGGAAGGAGTGTATGCCACTGCACCCCAAGAGGTGCATCCGCCCCTCTATGTGCTGCATCAGCCTCACAAGAAGGATGGGGTGGCTGGCCTGGAGCAGCATGGAAATGGTCTGGTGTTGGGGGGACGGGAGGGGGGTGAGGGGGCCTTCCCCCGTGTGGGTGGAGAAGGAACGGCCATGATGCCCATTGGTGCAGAGTTTAGCCTCATCTCTTCGTCATGCTACGAGACCAACATGGCCCAGCTCTCCACCACTTACCACGGCTCTGACACGGACAGTGAGGTGGCCCTCACCCTGGCCAGCCTCGGCACCCCCAAGCTGGAGCGTGCCACCACAATCAGCGGCAGCAGCAGCCTGGCTCAGGCCTTCCAGGACCTGGAGCCCCAGCCAGTAGTGATGGCCAAGAAGGCCGCCGACCCACCTCCACCACCCCAGCGGCCAACACTGGTGCTGCGCAGCCGTCGCAGCCGAGCTGCCAACGCACACAACACTGTCATGCCCTCCACCGCCACCACTGCCACCACCACCACCACCTCTACCACACCCTCCACTGTCACCACCAGGAAGCGCAGAAGGAAGGACTCCAAGGCTGCTGTACTGGCCACCACCACCACCTCCACCACCAACACTGCCGCCTCCACCATCACTGCAGGGGGAGGAGGGCTGGGTGAAGGGGGCAGCCATACCAGCAGCGGAGGCAGCAGCTTCATCATGCCGGACAGTGTGCTGGCAGTGCACAGCGTGCCCAGTCCTGTACCAACTGTAGCCAATGGCACCACCAATGCACTGCAGCAGCAGGAGGCACAGAAGGAGAACCTGCTGGGCCAGCTGCTGAAGGCATCGGAGCAGTGTGAGCCGGCCTCACTCATTCCTGCCGGGGTGGTGGACGACGTGATCCCAGCAGTTGGGTACCGCATCATGGACATGACCAACCTGGGTGAGATGGTGCGCATGATGCACCGCTGCCCCGGCCTGGGCACCATTGTGATCCAGGAGCAGGCCTCACTCAGGGAGGGAGCCGTGTCACAGCTCAGCGTCATCTGCACCAGCTGTCAGGTGGGGACTGCTGTATGCACTGTGCAATGCTACCACCACTGCATCACTGTCTTATGTACACCATTGTTATGTTCTGTTTCAGTACAAACACACTAGTATACATGTAGTGGTAACTTGTAAAGTGTGAGTGTTGAGTGTTGAAGTGTGTGAGTGTACAAGGCTAAGGTGCATGCACAGGTGTAAGTGTTCACCTGTACCACACCCACCCCTGCAAGGGAGTGGCCAGGACCAGGTGTCACCATAGACTACCTTAGACTACTGTGTAACCTGAGCTCAACCATGACTTCCTTACCTGCAGGAAGGGGCAGTGTGTGCAACAAGCAACAGAGCAGCGCAGGCCACGCCCTGGGACATCAATGCACGGGTAGAGCAGCTCACCAAGGAGTTCAGCATCAAGGAGGATCAGCTTCAGAGGATGCTGGAGATCCTTGGCATCTTTTACCGTCCCTGTGACCCGGCCCTTCAGCCCATGGCACACCCACTTGTAAGTAATGGATGCTGCTGCTGTTTCACTCATCTTGAACACCATTAGTTAAGGCTTCCACTTGAGTAGGTGTGTGTGTGTCACCAGCAATCCTTAAGCTGGTACTTAAGCAAACACTATTAAAGTAGATGATAAATGCTTTACTGTTTCTGTATCAATGTATAATTTTTGTTTTTTATTTATTTATTTATGTATTTGTTATTATTATTAATTCTTTATTTATTTTGTTATTGTTTTTCCTGCAGGAGATGGAGACACCTCCAGTACAGGCCAGTGCTAAGAAGAAGAAAAAGAAGAAAACTGACACAGCACCTTCAGGCAAGCCAAAGAATCTTGTTTGTACTGTTTGCAAACAACGCTTTGTTGGGGTAAGTCCGGGGATCACCTAACAACCCGCCTCTCTATAACAGTGTTCATTATTGTTTTGCCATGAAGGTTTTAAGTAATATTCATGACATGACTTGCTTCAAACATTTTTCATACAAAATTAATTAATTTTATTTAGTGTATGAGTGAAAAACTTTGAGCTACCATTGTTGTGTTTGTTTGTTCAGGTGAATCACCTCAAGAAACACATGCACAGCCATGACCTCAACCTGCACACCTGTCCTTACTGCCATGCATACTTTAAGAAGCCATTCAACCTCAAGGAACACATCAAGAAACATCAAAGTGAGTCTTGACAGAGTGATGCACTTCATTCCTTTTACACTTTTGTAGTTGGGTTGTATTTTTATGAGGCAAGGATTTGAATACTTCATATTATCACTGTTGTATATGTATGTTGTGCTTTCCAGATTGTAAGTATGAGTGCAGCCACTGCCAGCGTGAGTTTACAGACAAGTCAACTCTTCTGTGTCACGTACGCTCACAACACGAAAAAAGGTGAGATGTAGTGTTTAGTTGATCTGTTTACTGTTCACTTATTTGTACTTAATAGAAGTGGAAAACAGCTAGACAACCTGCTAAGAATAAAGAGAAAAATGCAAGTATGTATAATTTAGTAGAGAAAAGTATAAGTTTGTGAATATAAGTGTAAAATAGGTGGTTTACTTAGTTAGTGTGTACTTAGTTATGTGTGACTTAGCTATATGTCCATGTCCTTTCAGGTATAAGATTCAGTGTGAGCTGTGCCAAAAGCGCTTCTACCACCGTGCACACTACAATGAACACATGCGTATACACACTGGAGAGAAGCCGTACATGTGTGAACTGTGTGGCAAGAAGTTCTCTTGGCATGACAGTGTTAAGAAGCACATGCAGACACACAGTGCTGAGTCCAAGTACAAGTGTCGCCTTTGTGGCAAGTGGTTCAGGTGTGGCCTCATTTGTATTGTGTTGTAAAGAAGAAAAAATTCCAATGCCAAGAACTGTTAGATCAAGTAATAATTAAATTGATAATCTGCTCATTATTGCACTTCATATTAACTCTTCTATTCTAAAAGTGAAATCTGTTATTTTTTTGTTTGTTGATGGTCCTTCCTTCCCGCAGGTGGCTGCAGGGTGTGCGACAACACCTCCAGTACCTGCACAAGCTGAAGAAGTGTGACATTGAGGCTCAGGTGGTAACAGCTGCCACAGAGACAGCCACCTCTTCCTTACCTCACTTCCACCACCACCCACAACCCACACCTCAACAACAACAACAACAACAACAACAGCAACAGCAACAGCAACAGCAACAGCAGCAGCAGCAGCAGCAGCAGCAGCAACAGCAACAGCAACAGCAACACAGCAGCAGCAGCAACAGCAACAGCAACAGCAGCAGCACCATCACCAACAACAACAACAGCAGCAGCAGCAGCAGCAGCACCAACAACAGCAGCAGCAGCAGCACCAACAACAACAACAACAACAACAACATCAACAACAACATCAACATCAACATCAGCAGCATCAGCATCAGCCGCCTCAGGTTTTGTCTCAGGAGGATAGCAGCTCAGCACCTCAGGAATACCACACACTGGAGGCTGCAGCACCAAGCGGGGACACCAGCACTCAGCAAACATTGGACATCTTCCAGGTGACAGAAGTGGAGGCTCAGCAGCAGGACATGTTCCAGTACCACTAAGGACACACTCACACTCACACCAACACCACCTTCCCTCCTGTGGCCAGTACAGTGTAACAAAGGTGACTCCAAGGGTTCACACCACAACTAATAACACCAAGGGAACCGCACATCAGTATGGGCAACAATTAGCTGCTTCAATCATTCATATGAGTTTGATGCAACAAACACTGGTGATGTTTAGAGCAGTTTGTGTCAACTGAAAATGCTGGATGTTACTGGACACTGAAATGAAAGATTTGGTGAAACAATTCACATCCCCAGAAAACCAGAGGATGGCATGAATGGTGCATTCATTCTTCCTAACTAACAATTGTTGCAAGCAGCAAGAATTTTGGGTGACAGAAACACCACTGTCATCCACAAAATCTACCTCTGAAAAGGAAAACTGAGAATAGCATGAAGGAGGCAAGCAGTGCATCAGCATTCCTTGTGCCGAGGTCCAAGGCTTTGGCAGCAGTGTTTCTCCATTAGGTAAGTTATAGTGTTTGGAGGCTTTGACGTTGTCCTACAGGCAAGGGGAGTGAATGAGGTGGTTGTAGTGGTGGAGGTGGGGAGCCGTAGGGCAGTCGTGTGATAACCCGTTGTGCCGTAAAACTTTTGTTATGCTAGTGAATTAGTTCTAAGGAGAAATTTGTGTCATTGCCTCAAATATGGGCCAGGTTTGTGTTCACTCAATGTTGATCACAGACTTCTTAGTGTTGTTGTGTACAGTAAAACTTCTTTATGTAGTAACTGGATTTTTTTCCCTAGTGAAGGAGTTATTTGGCAGTAGTGGTCGTCCTGTAGTGTTGGTTCCTTCTCACCTTCCTTGACTGATAGTGTAGTGTTGCCTGTACCAACTCTTTTCCCGGGAACTCCCTCAGTGTAGTCTACTTGCACCTGTCCATGCATCTCAGCTTTACTCACTCATCACCACCTCACATTTTCCAACCTCCTCCCAGTTTACAGGTTGTCATCCTCACACTCACAGCAACGATTCTTGTTTTAATTGTGTTCTTTGTCATCTGAGTCATTAATCTGTAGGTGACCAAACGTTCTCAGAATGTTATTTCACCACTTTCACTTCATAAATCATTCCTTCTCCCTTATCAGATATTACATCTTCCTTATACACTTTCATTACTTTCACCATCTATAATCCTCACCTTTCATCACATGATAAAATGATCCATGAACTATAACTTTATTTCTTGAAGTGTTTACAAAAAACTGCACTCAATTGTAATCAGTTATACGGTATCACAATTATGATCAGGCATTTATTTTGACTATCAATACATCATACAAAATAAATAATGTAACTTTACAGTTTTCTACAAAGGCAAACACCTAATCTATACAATCAGCCAGTTATATACATAAACATCAGCCATGACTTGACGTGATGCAAGGTGTGAACACTGATCAGATAATGTGGTAATACTGTTCCTGTTCCTACAATCACTTTTGGCAATTGTGTGTTTTTATCAAGGCTCCATTCACATCACTGTTTACATATCACCAAGAAACAATTAACAGCCTTTTCTATAGTTCTATATGACCAACTTGTATGTATCTGCTGCTCTTGACAAGTAGTGTTGTCAGATGGCTTCCTAAACACACAGTCATCCTACTCCTTTTTTGGGCATTTATTCGGATTTTCAGAAAACAACCTTATATCAAAGAACATTTTGTACAATTTCTATTTGACAGTGACTGAGGCAAATTTCTCACAATCACAGAAGAATTGTGACATTAACTTTTCTTTAACATTCTACTACAATTAATTATTTCCAATGCATGTAGAAAGCATTCAAGGAAAAGCAGAACAGGTGAATAAATTTTTCAAACGACAAAAAATATGATAAGAGCAAATTATGAAATACATACACGTGTCCATAAATGACCTTCATAATGTTTTCCTTTGCCTCCACATTGGCCAGAATCCATTCAACCAATCAGGTACAAAATCACATTCCCAAAACCACATCCATAGTCCACTAAAAGGCCTCAAGACCCCAACATTCAATAATTACTACGGTATAAATTAAATTTTAATGAAATTCAAATTAGTTCAACTGGAACAAGGGTCCAGTGTGTTTCCCATGACCCACGTGGCACCACCACTTCACCCAACTTATGTCAACCAAGAGTTCTACAGTGTTGGCATTGGTTAGGTGCGTGAGAGTTTGTCAGGGGACATGTAGCCACACTCACCAAGGCACCACAGTGCCACCCGGCCATCAGGTCGCACCACAAGGTGTGTTATGCTGCCATTGTGGAGGGATATTCTCAGCCAGGCCTCTGGTGGAAGCTGCAGGGCTCTGCAAAACACCACCAGCAGTCAGCCACACTTCATTTACACTTCTCAATAAACAGGAATCTCCTTCTCCCTCTCCCCTCACATCATAATATAATCAAACATTATTTTACATTAGTGGCCAATTTTGGTTTCCTACATCAAAGATGCATAGCTAGTGTAATAATTGATTCACTTATTAATTTATAATCATGGGATTTTTGTCCAGTTGTATTGTCTTACACTAAAGCAAGGAATTCTGACCTGCAGACAAAGTAGCGAATGACGTTTGCATGACACACAAACACCTCATAGCTGTCCTTCTCCTGGGAAGCCGACGCACGGTGCACATACCTCCTGAAGGCAGCCTCAATGCGTGCACCATCAGTGTAGAACTTCTGAAAAAAAACACGTGGAGTCAGTAGAGTGGCAGCTTGCAAAAGTGGTGACATGGAAGCTTAACAACACCTTCCACCTACAGCAAAGTGTGTTCCTATCAGACACTTGCACCTCCCACCTACTAACTGTGCCCATTCTAGATGCTTTAGTAAATGTTTAGCTTCATTGTGTCAAATTTCCCAGCATTCACCTGTGTGTTAGTGAGTTAATTAATTCAATAATTCCTCCCTCCTCACTTTTCCCCCTCTCTCTCTCCAGTCATAAATTCCTTGCACCTGCCATAGATTTCCTTTTTCCTTTCTGAATGACAACCTCTACATCCGTGATTCTGGTGTATCTTTGCAGGGAAAACAAGCAGCAGGAGGATGGGGACGTACGTGCATCTCAGGTTTCCAGCTTCCAAGGGGTGGCTCAGGGGGTATGGGGGCTCCCTCCCTCAGCATATCACAGTGGTCTATTTCTTCCACATCCCCCATCTTCTCCCTTATGATCTTGGCCGTCTCAGTGGCCCGGGTCATGGTGGAGTACACAAAGCGTGAGTATGGCAGTCCTAACTCATTCAACCGCTCACCCGTCAAGGCTGCTTGTTCCCGACCTGAAAGGTGACGCATTATTACCACTTCAATCTTTCATTTCATTTTCTTACAATAAATTAAGATTACAGAAAATTATGAATGTTCAATTTAGTGCAGAGCTTTGGCTCAGAATCACTAATATGTATGAAAATTTTCTTTATCAATCTTGTTAAGAATAAGTAATAAAACCTATTCAAGACTGAATCCCCAACGAAGTGAAGGTAAAAATGTATATTTTTTCCCCTTAAACTGAGGATGAACTTAGGAAAATAACATGAATGAAGTTATAATCCAATGTGGCGGCGCACCCAGCTTGGTGAGGGTGCGTTCCTGGTCTGAGGAAGCCTGAAGGTTGTACTGGCCGTGACGCACAAAGATGAGGTGACGTGAGGCTGTGGGTTGCATCTTCTCCACCTTCTCCTCTCGTGCCTCAATGTTGTGGTTATTGATGTTGTTGAATTGGTTATTGTTGTTGATGTTGTTATTATTGAGGTCTTGCTTGTGTTTTAGAGGCTTGACTAGATTCTCAGCATCTCTTCTGTCAGAAAAAATTAACTGATGATTTTATATTAAAATAACAATCTAAAGTATGAAGAAAAAAGGCCATATTTTTTCACTAAAACCAAGCAAATAAAGAAACAAGTCATAGAATATCTTATAGTTTTGAAGATAACTTAAGAACCCTTACCAGAAATTGATAAGGATTAAAATAAGGTTTTTGCTGGATTTATGTTACAGAATATTGTAATAAAGCAGCAAACACAAACTGGAAAACTCTGTCACACTACTAGAGTGATAACAAAGAGTACTGTGTCGCACCTGTCCCAGTTCCAATCCCACTTCACGGAGGGAGTGTAACCAGTGGTCCACGATGCATCAACAGATGTTCTCCGTTCATCCCGGGTGAGCAGGAACCCAGCCACTGAACCACCCGCTGCTGCCGCCATCACACCCAACCGAGTTGCTCCTCTAAACCAGGACATAACGCCACTCTTCTGCCAGGAACACACAGGTGACACTCAATAGCTGGGAATGTGCATAACATACTCTCTCATGTCTATACTCTATACCTACCAAGTTTGGGGGATTATTGAATCACCTTTAATCCTTCCACTTCCATCAGGCTTCCCATTATTGGCTAACCTGGGAGATTAACTAATAACTGGCTAATCCAATGGACAAACTAATGATAGATATATAAATTATCTTCTATTTATGGATTAACTCAATTTGATAACTTGATGGATAAACTCATCACATTTAACTACATGTACATTTATATATTAGATGCAATTGTGTACTGTAGTTTGCAAGCAATGGATTATAAGTTTTAGATCTTTTAAGGCCTAGTCTTCCTCTCCTTGAGTAATGGTTGGACGTCAAACCTAGACTCAATCTTCTTTTCACTTTGGTAGTGTAAAGGTCACTCACTAAGATGAGTCCAAAAATATTATCAGAACCATCCTATCTATGCAATATAATACTAAAAGGGGCGTGGCCTACTTACACCCCACCTCGCGCGCACACACACACATACACACCACACGTTTCATACATTTGATACATGTTTTATATCGCACAGGTGTTTTATTTAGTGATGTTGTAGTCATTCTTACCATTAAAGAATGTCTACGCGTCGCTCTACTCACGGACTAGATATTTCCCGGGAAACTTTATTACTTTACGACAAACGTGGTATTTTCACTTTCAATGTAAACAACAAGTGAAAGTCTGCCCATTCAACGGCTCGTCTCGTGGCATTATGTATATGAATTCAGCTTATATCACCTTATTACTCATATATTTTATAAACTTTTGATTACATTTATGCATTTGATTCATTGTTTTATATACATCCTGAAAATAGTCGGTAAGTAAGTAAGTAAGATAGAGCTAAAGACAGACATTCTCCCACACCTCAACATTTACAAGGCTAAAAAACCTGTTTTGAGGGTTTTCCCTTCCAATATTCATTACTTTACACTTATCTATATTAAAATCCATCTGCCACTTAACCACCCACTCGTTTAGCCTATCTAAGTCCCCCTGTAAGTCCTCTACATCAGTCTCTGATCTAATAATCCTACCTATCTTTGAATCGTCAGCAAATTTACTAATAACACTACTAATCCCATTATCTAAGTCGTTAATGTATATTATGAATGTATATGTGTATGTATATGAATTCAGCTTATATCACCTTATTACTCATATATTTTATAAAGTTTTGATTACATTTATCCATTTAATTCGTTGTTTTATATACATCCTGAAAATAGTCGGTAAGTAAGTAAGTAAGATAGAGCTAAAGACAGACATTCTCCCACACCTCAACATTTACAAGGCTAAAAAAAATATCAACCAGCTATAAAGTATTATTTTCTATTATATATGATATGAATAATATGTTTTATTGAGAGTTAGTGTAGTGTAATTATTTTCCAGTATTGTTGTGGTGTGAGAGCCATCTGACGGCGCCTCTTTTTACCTTCTCCCTGCCCGACCTGCAGTGTGTTTCGGGCCAAGGTATGTATCGCTCTATATCTTGATAATTATTCAAGGCATCTCTAACAACGCATCGAATATTTAATGTGTGGACCTTTGTTAAGTTTGTTACGGTGATAAAGTTGTGTTTAGCTTCAGGACTTAGTGGATAAATGTGTGTTAAAAGACATGGCTCTTGTCCATCATGTAAACAAACCTTGGTTCAGCACGAGGAACACCAACGTTGGTGAACAACTTTACCACATGAACAGGAAAGAAAGGGAGAACCAAACTTGATTAAGAAACACTGATACACACACCAGGAGAAGGTTATTAAGTGATATGATTGAGTATTGAATTAAAGGCAAGACAATACCACTCCACACTAATCCGTACCACTTAATACAGCTTGAGTGAAACACAACCTTACCTAAGACATGATATTGTGCGGCTTTACCCTGTGGCTGTGGCTGAGTGTGGTGCTGGGTGTGCAAAGGGAAAATTATGTTATTGTTTCCTGAAATAGTCGAGATTGGCCTTAAAATATTAATGTTTTTTTCAACACTGATAATACATTCAAGTGAGGTTGAATGCGTTTTTGTGTAGATAAGTCATGTTGCCGTGTATATCCTCGTGTATATAGATTTTTTCCCTCACGTGGAAATTGAACATCTATTGCAACTGTATGGATGAGGGTGAGAGAAAACCTTGTGTAAGTTGACTGGAGTGTTACTTACTTTGGTTACTTTGGTGAATTTTGCCTGTTAACGGCACAGCTGAAGTGGGCTTCCACTGGCTCCAGGTCCCTCCTCAACCCCTATTCCTGGACTTGGGGTGATGGTTGTTGTTAATTGTAACCTTACGTTGGTGTGATCTTTGTTGCAGATGGTGCAGACCAAGACAGTGCGGCGGTCTGTGAAGCCGGGTGGTGTGCGCTTCGGCAAACCTAAGAGCAAAAAGATAAAGGTGAGTTAAGAGTTGGTGAAGCCTGATTGGTGATGTGACTGTGAGGGGCACCAGGGAGGCCAGGGGAGGAGGTGGGGGGGAAGCAAGGGAAGGAGAGGAGTGGTGAAGGAAGAGGAGGGAGGAAGGAAAGGAAGGAAGAATGGTATTATTTTACATCTTCACCAGAATGCTCTAGAGAATTCAGGGTTATAGTTTTGCATTACCTGATGCATTTTAAAAAGGTTTTCTTGATTACATTTCCGTCGCAAATTCTTAGTTTGTGAGATAGTCAATGTTTTCTGTGAGACC
Organism: Metacarcinus magister; assembly: GCA_029783475.1. Taxonomy (NCBI): domain Eukaryota; kingdom Metazoa; phylum Arthropoda; class Malacostraca; order Decapoda; family Cancridae; genus Metacarcinus; species Metacarcinus magister. The sequence goes on along the minus strand of JAPQNM010000011.1, from coordinate 1,952,767 downwards.
TACTCTTCGAAAAATGAAGTTTAGTTTGGTTTGAATAAGGTTCTGTTATATGTCAATTTAGGTTCAGGTTTGGTTAATTTAAGTTATGTTAGGTTAGGTTTGGTTAATTTAGAACATAAGAAATTAAGGAAGCTACGAAAGGCCCTGAGGCCTGCACTAGGTAGTTCCTGTTTAACTTAACCCCCCTATTACCTACACCCACCTCTCATCCCTATCCATGAAGTCGTCTAGTCTTCTCTTAAAACTCCCTATTGTCTGTGCACTAACTACCCGCTGACTCAGTCTGTTCCAATCATCTACCACCCTATTTGTGAACCAATTTCTGCCTATTTCTTTATTAAATCTACATTTTTCTAGTTTGAACCCGTTGTTTCTTGTTCTATCCTGACTACTAATCGTAAGAACTTTTTCTACATCCCCCTTATTAAAACCCTTTACCCACTTGAATACTTCAATCAGATCGCCCCTTACTCTACGTCTCTCCAGTGAGTGCAATTTCAAGTGTTTTAGTCTCCTTTCATAGCTGAAATTACGAATCCCTTCTATCATTTTGGTCATCCTTCTCTGCACTGATTCTAACAAAATTATATCCATTCTATAATACGGTGACCAAAACTGTACTGCATAGTCTAGGTGAGGTCTGACTAACGCTAAATACAACTTCAAAATAACCTCAGCACTTCTACTTTTAACACTCCTAGTAATGAATCCTAACAACCTATTGGCCCTATTTCTAGCCTCAATACACTGTTTTCTGGGACGGAGGTCTGAGCTTACCTGTACACCCAAATCCCTCTCACATTCTGACCTATTGAGCATTATCCTGTTTATTTTGTACCTGTTTTGAGGGTTTTCCCTTCCAATATTCATTACTTTACACTTATCTATATTAAAATCCATCTGCCACTTAACCACCCACTCGTTTAGCCTATCTAAGTCCCCCTGTAAGTCCTCTACATCAGTCTCTGATCTAATAATCCTACCTATCTTTGAATCGTCAGCAAATTTACTAATAACACTACTAATCCCATTATCTAAGTCGTTAATGTATATTATGAATAATAATGGCCCTAATACAGATCCCTGTGGCACTCCACTTGTTACTCCTCCCCAATTAGACTTAGAACCATTAATTGTAACCCTTTGCTGCCTATTGCTTAACCATGACCTAATCCAGCGAAGAACTTTCCCATCAATCCCATGAGCTCTAACCTTACTTAATAGTCTATCATGCGGAACCTTATCAAACGCTTTACTGAAATCAAGATATATAATGTCATAATTATCATCCTTATCAACTGCCTCATAAACATTCCTATAAAAAGTTAATAAGTTAGTGAGACATGACCTACCCTTACTGAATCCATGTTGTGAATCATTTATTAAACTAAACTTTTCCAAATGCCCTCTGATCTTATTTGCAATAATAGACTCTAGTAATTTACCTACAATTGAAGTTAGACTGACGGGTCGGTAATTCGACATCAATGCTCTATTTCCCTTTTTAAAAATAGGAACTACATTTGCTTGCCTCCACTTTGAAGGAACCTCCCCTAAATCCACTGATTTCCTGAAAATATTGACTAACGGCTGGCTAACTACCTCCTTACATTCCTTAATTACCCTGGGATAAACCTCATCGGGACCTGGTGATTTAAACTTCTTCATTCTATCTATCTCCCTTACTACCAATTCCTTAGATACTTCAATATCTACCAGCTTTTCACTTTCCTCTCCCCTAAATATTTGCTCACAAACCGGAACTATGTTTTTATCTTCCCTGGTAAAGACACTTAAGAAATATTCATTGAGAACCTTACACATATCCTCCCCCGAATTTACCATCTCATGCTCACCTAATCTCAACGGACCTACAGATTCCCTGCTTTTAGTCCTATAGACTTGAAAAAATCCCTTAGGGTCAGCTTTAACCTGACTCGCTATCTTAATCTCGTATTGTTTTTTTGCTGAACGTGTAAGTTTTTTAACTGACCTAGATAATTCGATATACTGTTCTCTATAGATAACCTGTCCTGACTTAATCTTTTTATATACGTTCCTTTTTAGTCCTATTAAATACTTTAATTTGTTAGTCATCCACTTAGGATCGTTTCTACTCGACCTTATTGCCCTATATGGAATATTTAATTTCTGACCTGCAATCAAATTATCAAGGAAAAATGTATATGCTTCGTCAGCTTTGACCTCACTAACTCCCCCTTCCCCTAAAACCTGATCTGATCTCCCCTTCACCTGTTTCTTCCCCCTCTGAGCCTGACCTGACCTGACCTTCCCCCTCCAACGGACTCCAGCTAATCCCTTCCAGGTGTCTTCTTAATTCCTCATAATTTGCCTTTCTAAAGTCAGGTATCCTATGCTTATTAACACTCCTAACTTCTTTTTCCCCTTTTAATATAAACCTAATTTCACAATGATCGCTGTTACCTAACTGTCCCCCAACTTCCGCTTCCTTAACTAAATCATCCCGGTTAGTTAATATTAAATCTAGAATATTATCACCTCTAGTAGGTTCCCTGATTATCTGGTTTAGAAAATTATCCTGAACTAACTTTAACAAATCCTCAGCATCATTATCACCTACCGTTAGGTCCCAATCAATGTTCCTTAAATTAAAATCACCTAACACACATATCTGTTCATACTTACACGCCCTGTTTATCTCCTGCCATATAGGAATAGAGTCCTCCTTATTCAAGCTTGGAGGCCTATATACCACACCCAACACAGTTTTTCTCTTTGCTTCTATCACATCTACCCATATGGATTCTATCCTGTCATCTATCCTAATAACATTATTTACATAGCATTGCAATGTGTTCCTAACATACAGTGCAACACCTCCTCCTCTTCTGCCCACTCTGTCTTTATGAAAAAACTTGTACCCTTCTATTTCTACTTCTGGACTAAATATCTTCCCAGACATATCCAACCATGTTTCTGTTAAAGCAATAATGTCAAAATTTTCTACACTAACCAACCCTCTAAGATAATCTATTTTATTTACTATACTCCTGCAGTTTGTATAGTAAACTTTCAAGCCACTATTACTCTTCTTTACATTGACATTCCTCGTGTCCCTAGTTGACTTCCCTCTATCATCTATTTGAAAAAAATCCTGCAGGGCACTCATTTATCTTTACACCCTCCCTAAAAAACCATGACTCCTCAGGTCCAAAAGTAAGGAGTTGGACGAGGTGCAGACGTAAACAGACGCCATTATGGTGAAGATGTAAAATTTTACCAGAAGAATTGTGTGGCAGGTGACATGATGTTGTGAGAAGAGGAGAGGAAGGAAAGGAAGGGTTAGAGGAGAGGGAAGGATAAGTTGAATGACAAGACTTAAATTAAAACGGAAAAAAAAAATACTCACTGTAGCATTTAATTATTAATAAAACAATATGACACTAACACCTAACACTTGCCTTCTACAGCAGGTGTTGGAGAAACCCAAGACCTTTGTGGAGAAGCCCATTGGAGGCGAGAAGAATGGTGGGACCCGTAAAGTACGCGTCAAGAAGCTGCCCGCTTACTACGCTTCACAGCCCAACCCTAAGAAGAGGGCCAAGCGTGTCAAGTAAGTGGAAGGAGAGTAAGATGGATTGTAAGGGGAGGGGGAGGAAAGATGGTTTGGAAACGAGGGAGGGAGTGAAGTGAGGTGATGGAATGTAATGGTAGGGGGAAAGGAGAGAGGAGAAGATAAATTGTAAGGTAAGAAGAGAGGATGAAACAATGGTAAGGGAGAGGAGATTGGCTATTAGTAATAAAATTAATGCACAGTCCTTTGATGTAGCTACACTGCCTGCTCAGTAACACCATACATACGTACACGCATACACACACACAGCCTTCCCAACCATCCACCACATCATACAACACTACACCATCACCATAGATACAGATAACCAGTTCTCAGCCTTCCACTCCACCATATATCTCACCAGGTGACTCCCCTTAACCCACAGGCGCAACACCAAGCCCCTGCGTTCCAGCCTCACGCCCGGCACTATCTGCATCCTGCTTGCTGGTATTCACAAGGGGAAGAAGGTGGTGTTCCTGAAGCAGCTGAAGAGCGGCCTTTGTCTTGTGACTGGTGGGTGCCAACACTTGTACTTGTCTTAGTCTCCAGTGTTGATATGTGTTGTGTGACCACGTATCATGGGAGGTCAAGTATAACATGTCCCTGTGTCCCTCCCCTCAGGTCCCTTCAAGATCAACGCTTGCCCTCTTCGCCGCATCAACCAGATTTACCTGATTGCCACGGCCACCAAGCTGGACGTTGCTGCCTTTGGCGTCCCCAAACACATCAATGATAAGTACTTCAGGAGGGTTAAGGCCAAGCGTCCCAAGAAGGAGGAAGGAGACATCTTTGAACAGAAGAAGGAGGTGAGTGGGAGGCTGTGCTGTGTTACTTCAGGGGATAGAGATGCATAACTCAAAAAAATACAGTAAACTCACAAGTTGATGCCTAATTTTGCAAAATTTCCTTGCATATTCACTTTGAAAAACCTCCTTTAGCCCTGCACATTGTTTTTGTTTTTCATTTATATTTTCTCTTCATTTAAAACTATAAGGCTATGAGAAAGTGTCTCAATGTTGGACTCTCTGAAACATGATATCTTATCTCTGATAAATGTTTGCAACTCTACAATAGATCGACCACTTCAGTCTGTCTTCCTTGATCTTTTTCTCTGTCTGTTAGTTGTGTTTTGTAGTTAGTAAGATGAGTGTAGTAGTTGTTGCAGCAGTATTGATAAGCACTTTCCTTTCTTTGTAGAAATATGTGCCGTCAGCCCAGCGCAAGAAGGACCAGGCAGTTGTGGACGGCATGTTGATGTCTGTGATCCGCAAGCGTCAGGACAAGAAGATGCTCTTCGGCTACTTGGGCACTCCATTCGGTCTCAGGAACAAAATGTATCCTCATAGGCTGAAGTTCTAAATAAACAAGTAATGTAAATTTGCTGAGTTTATGTAACCTTTGCTGCACTATGTACTGAAGTGTTGTTCCTGTCCCCACACACACCTTTTGGTTGCCTTTATGATCTGCACGGAATACTGCCGAGGCCATCCTATTGCGGGACGAAGCGTCAAGAAACTATAGATAAATGGGGTTGGGAATATCCTGGTAGTATCCTTTCACTTTAGAGGCTCATCCACACAACATTTATTTCACTCTTGTTTGTTTTTTTTTCTTTTTTTTTTTCTTCTTTTTCTTCTTCAAAACATACCAAATCGTATGCATGTAAACAATAACTCCAAATTCAAGATAAGACTGAATGCCTGGTAATGTTTTGAAGGATTGTTGATAGTGTGCAGTCATTAGGTGAACAAAGACATATCAAATTATTCTTTTATTATAACTCAATGGAGCAGGTCGACCTTACATCTTTTAGTCAGTTTTTTCATTCTTCTTGCAGCAAAACTTCTCAATTTACATCCACATTTGTGGCTGTCATATAATTTTATTGAAATCAATGTTATACCTTAAATTATACAAATCCTCATCATTTCTGTAGCGTGATTTAGAAAAACAAAGTTGTGTCCTTTTGACAGTTACAAAGGAAGGTGTCAGCTAAGCAGCACACCTTCCTTATACTTACTGTTACCTCACCTCAAAAGGTACTTCACAGTAATCACTGCTAAGTATGATTATATACCTTTCAGTCACTCCCTTTTAAAAAAATAAATAAATAAATAAAAGAGGAGAAAAATTGACAGAAAGAAAGAGACTGAATCCAGTTTCATTTACCTGAGGCGAAATTTTACAAGCATTGATATTATTATACTGCAGCCACCCCCCCATCCCACCCTTACCCCTACCCCAACAATGCATGACAAGATTAGGTGGTGGTTAATTCTGTCACTTAATTGGTTCATTATGAGATTGTTGGCCAAGAGTACATGGGCCTCTGTCTCCCCAAGGCCTCACATCACATCACAGGACCGGTGCACCACAAGGGCAGCGTAACACTACAGCACATGAGCAAATGTATCCTTTGTTTTGCACTTTGCATCACAAATACTGTAAGACTAATGCACAACATAACCCTCATCACCAGTCAACCTCATTATTGTACTAGCTGTTGCCTTTTAAAGAAAAATATAATTACTGACATTCAATTATAATGACTAGCAAAACTATACAGCCTTGGGCACATTCATGCATCCTGATGCACACACACACTCCACATCAGTTAAATTGATAAATATCTGGGACACTTAAATTGAGCACATATTTACCACATCATTCCCTGTACATATTTTCACCACATATGGGATGGAAAGAAGTATCTTGTTGAATCAAACCTTGGAATGGCCAACTCAATGCAAGGCCACACAATAAAAAACAAGCGTAACAAAAAATTTCCCTTTCTGCCATGAAAATATGGGTTCCAGTTGAGTTTTCCATGAACTTAAAAGGTACCAATACAATACACCTGAGTCCTTTATGCTAATGCCATGCCGTTATGCAAAGCCGCAAAGTTATTATGTTCACAAAAATATGCGTTATGACAATAGTCACGATGAAAGAACCTTTGCTATAAAAATAATGAAGATGAGGATGTGTGGGTGTGTTTGAAATGCTATGTGAACAGAGCAAGGAGGATCCCAAGGACAGTTCCCAGGAGGAAGATAGCAACCACACAGCTCAAGATGTAACACATGTATCGTCTCCTCTGCACTGTGGTGACGCTCTCTGTGCCCTGAGGAAACAATGGGAACATGGATTTTTATTAAAGAACATTGATGCAGTACAGTAGTTAAACGTACATCATTTCATGTGTTGTGGTCAAGTTTTTGAGTAACACTATTACAGGTACATAACCATTTATCAGAACTCCAGAATTCCCAACGTTTTCCAAGTGAGATAAGCAAGCGCCACAAATGCAAAATTCCAGAAAGCGCTTAATTGTTCCCAAGCAATGTACAACTGTTTCAAGCCATGTGTCAGGCCGTCAACTACTGTAAAGAGCTCAGATAGATACCGAGCACTTGCATTACTACCCACGTGTTTCCTGCTATACTTTGTATTGAAAATATTAAAAAGGCCTGCACACATTTTTTTGTGGTAGAGGTATACATAGTAAGTACCGTACAAACCTTTTCTTGGGTCCACCCAAGCTGTCCCAATAAATCATTCAGAAATTTGGAAAATCTTGAAAACCGACCCACTCCCGGTCCCAAACAGTTCAGATAAATGGTTATGTACCTGTATTAAAACTATCTGTATATTTTCATCCATTTACACCACAGGTACAGCTCACATAATTCCCTTTTCAGATTCTATGAATTATTATTAAAACAATATGGCTTAGAAAACTGAAAAAAAATTATATAAGCATTGGAAATCAATTCATAAAGGGTAAAAGGAATGGATGGCGGAATGTAAATGTTTGTTGAATGCCTGTTAAGGGAAGAGGAATAACTTTGAATAAATAAATAGCAGAATAAAAACAGTAAACATTTTATATATCAAAAGCATGAATATTATTTTTGCTTAAATGGCATCAAGTTAAAGAGATAAACAACAACTATATGTAGATGACTGGAAGACTGTCACATCACATCAGATGAGGACAAATAAGATGTAACCTGATACACATAACATTAAGGAGCATCAAGTAAGAACATAGAATAAAGAAGCACGACTCACTGGCACCTTCCTCTACCCTATGATGGCATCAGATGAGAACATAATAGATTGTGACTCACAGCAGACTCCACCTCAGAGCCTCCAGACTCATTGTTGTCATGGAAGGAAGGAGAGTCGTCATTGATGGCCGCCAGGAGTTGTTTCTCGGTAATGTCATCCAACACCCACGCCTTCAGGTCCAGGCTGCTCTCCATCACATTGATTAAGTTGCGCAGGTCAATTAGCTCCCTGAGTGGCCAGAACATGTATGTGTCTTGTATTTACATACCTATTTGTAATATACAGGATTATGTACTCACTCTTTGACACAAAACTTACTAAGCATGAGATGTTCTTACTTTTGCAACTGATTGACCTCTGCTCTCTCTAGTGCCTGTCTATCATCCAGAGGCAGGTCCATTCCTTCCAGGGTGGGAGGAGCAGGGCGGTGGGTGCCTCCATACTCATGCACACCTGTGTTAATGAGTCCCACAGGTCCAAGGTACAAGCCAAAGGTGTGTTGTAAGGTGAGTGTGCGCAACATCTCCTGTTCTGTAGACACACCAAGGAAAACTTCAGGAAAGGCAAGGGATGAGGGCCAGTAGCAGGTTTGTGTTGGTCTGACTGTCTTAATTGAAGCCTCATAGTGCCATAACATTAGGTTTCAAGGTATCCTACTTAGTTTTAAGTTTTGAGGTGCGTTTTTGCTGTTTAATTCTGCAAAGGTCATATTATTGTCAATGTTTTATTAGTCTCAAAATAATACCATATCATTAAATAATTTATACAATCTTAAAGGGCCATATTATCTAATTAATTAACTTAATCTTCTATTGTATAATCCTTCAGGAGGAAGTTTCATTTAATTCTGACTTTATTGTCATTTGGCAGTCATTCAAAGTATGATAATGTTCCCTTACTTCAAACCTGTGGTGTTTTTGTTGCATTCACCAACAAGGGAGAACACAAAATACCTTGAAGTCTCACCTAACACTCGAATGCAGCAGAAGAGGATCCGCCAGAGCCTTGCCACCTCAGGTCTAACTGGGTCTGTTCTGTAATAACATGCATAACAAAGGATACCATTACATAGCTTTAGTGAGACACAAAACAGAGCCATCATATAAAATGGGAAGACACAATGTTGGACTATCAGAGAGAGAGAGAGAGGAAAAATTGAAGTTCAGGGGAATGTAATGTGGAGTGTATGGATCACTCACTCTAGTAAGTAAGGATTGAGCTTGTTTTTGGCCTTGCTCGCGAGATCCTGTGCCCTCCGCCTCGACCTTTTGAGTTCATCCCTCAGCTGCTCACAGTCCCCGCTGCCTCCAACGCCGACAGCAACGTGACGGTAATTGGACGTCTCACGGTTTAACTCTCTTATCAGCTGGAGAGAGAGAGAGAGAGAGAGTAGGTGGAGGTAATGAAGTGAAATAAGGAAGGAATATTGAGAATACAATAATAATATGATGAAATAGTTTGATTGTGTCTTGCCAGCAACTTCCTTAATATTTTCATCAAGACAATTTCTATAGAATTATATGTGTTATGAAGGTTAATCTTTATACATATATATACATACATACAGAAGGATAATCAAGTACAGGTATAACACCTTTAAACATTCGGTCTTGCCAACAAACTCTAGAGGAATGGGCAGGTTACGAGTGTCAGGATGGGAGCAGTAAGGGATCCACATGGTGCGTCCTGCCAGCCCTCCTGCAGGACCTCCTCCCATAGCGTTGAGCGAGCCATGGCTACCTCCACCCCCGCCCCCTCTACCCCACATGACCTAGAAGAGTAACTGGTAATAACAAGCTGTTTATACCATTGTTATTGTCATTGTTGTCATCGTTTAAGTATCGTCAGAATCGAACTCAGTTGTTGCATCACAAAAGGACATAACGACCCACCCACAAACACTGATTCAACACCCAGAACAGCATAACATTTTATTTTGACGTCACTACCAATTTGATTTTGTCATTATCAACCACTTTAGAAAACTATTCTTCCCAGGTTATAAAGTTAGCCATTCATTACGTTACCGAGGGACCAACACATTGTAAACACGCAAGAAAAAGACAGGAAAGCAAAAAGTCCTACCACCTTATCCTGAGTGAGTGGGTGGCTGTAGGAGGAGAGGTTGATGTAAGGTGTGAGAGCAGCAGGGAGTCCTGAGCAGCTTCAGGATTTTACATGAAGAATGTAAGCCAAGCAGGATCTCCAGTCTACTCAGAGGCAACATGAAATCCAGTAGTCAGCGTAGGTAGGCGTAGGAAATGGAAAACACTGAGCGATGTGAAACACTTCTTTTCCCTTTCCTTAGCTTGTCAGAGCACAGTTAGGGAGCACCCAGCCATCCACACCCGTCTGCGAGGAGTACACACAAGGGGTCACACCAAACGAAGGAAAAATGACAAGGGACGGCTGTTGGTTGCGAAAATCACTTCAAGTGCTTCTCCTCTCTCTTGATATAGAAGTTGACCACATATTAGCGGGCCAGAGATAAGGTGGAGGGTAATCACACGGGCGAGGGAGGGCAGGGTGAGGGACGAGGAAGGTTGGGTGAAGGGGAAAATCGCCCGTTCCAGCAGCCTCCCATCGCCACGATCACAGACTCAACAAGTGCGAGTGGCGGGCTGACGCTGCCTGACGCAAAAGTAACATTTCATTCATGCCTCACTCCGCCTCGGCCTGCAATCCATTCTTGGCTATGATGACTCTCTTAACGGCACCACCAATCTTGGGAAGCGATTTTCTCCTTGGCATGGTGCGTGGAGACCGTAGTTGGCGTGTGTCAGATAAAAAATGAGACTCAAACGAGATAAGGTCATGCCTGTTAGCCACGTTCTCGTACTAGGCTCTATAATCGGCAGTGCGTACCTTCCTATCCTTAATACGGGCCAATAAAGTGTATTTGTGTGGCTGAATAACTACACAGACCTCTTAACATCCCCACCAACTCCAAGGAGGCGCAGGTGACACTTGTCCTACTCCAAAGATAACCTTAGGAAGACCTCAAGTTGGAGAATCTTTGCGTCCCTGGCAGCCACCATCCCAGCTGATCAATAGCAATCAGGGTTCTGGCGAGCCGCTCTGTCCTCATTGGTCCATTTATGCCAAACTCGCCTGGGTATTGGTTAACAAAGACCCAAGGAGACCCGATCAATATCTGCCGGCGGGGAGCGTGCAGTCATGAGAAAGGAAATTTACCTCATTGACATGTCTTTTGAGGGGAAACCAGTATAAAGTGGAGTTGACTGGCACTCGATCTGGCACTCATTCCTGGCCACTGTGGCTTATGAGTACGACATGCAATATAATATACATACTTATTCACATACTTAATGACTTGCTTACTTATTATATTATCCCCTTCTAAGATCAGAACAGCCCCTTCTATCCTCCTCAAGACTAGAAGAATCCAACTCTTCCACCCCCAAGAACAAAACAGCCTCCTCCTCTTCCCTCTCCAATATCAGAACAACCCTCTCCTCCACCTCCAAGACCATAACAGCCCCCTGTATGTCTATGAAAGTTTCGGCTGAATGGCTGAAACATTTGTCTGGTTACCAAGGAGTTCCCAGTTTTAACTCCTGAAATGTACTATAGTGAAGAAGCAAAGGAAGAAGAGATACTGTTAGATTCAAGCTTCCCGCTAGAAGATGCAAATATTCCAGACTCATACTGAACTCTTGTAAACTTGTAAAAATAATAAATAAATAAACAATTTGGTAGGTTTTAATGATGCTTAATTAGAAGAAATAGTTAGATTTCACAGCTGTCAAACTAGGAAATCTCAGATAAGTCCGTAGAAATAATGTTTACCGCCAATTAATGCAGATAAAATAAGAGATTATAGATTTTAAGGTAGATGATGCTCACAGCATCATCTTTCACTTGTAGACTATCCATGTGAAAATATACAGTGTGTTTAGTGATATAAGAATAGCATTAATAAAAAATAAAAGTGAAGATGAGAGAATGTTGGAACTATTGACTGGTGAAGACGGTCGATGAGTCACCAGGTGAACGCTGCCCCGCCTTCACTGGCATTTTCCCATATAACGACGCCATTCCCTCCCAACACCTCACCATGGCGGACCGGAAGGCGGAGCTGGAGAGGAAGAAAGCCAAGCTGATGGCCTTGAGGGAGGAGAAGGAGAGACGAAAGCGAGAGAAAGAACAAAAGGAGGTGAGTCCATACTTGACGTTTCTCCCCGAGTCTTCCATTCATCTGGCTGTTGACTCCCCCTGCCTTGCGCCTTACTTGTCCTTGCCTTACCACACTCTTATACACAAGGAAGGAAGCACGTAGGTGATCTAAGACCAACTGGCTAACATATAAGTAGGGTTATAGAGTATAGGTAAATAGCTGCAATCTTTAATTACTAACTCAACTCATTACTAGAGGATACTCAGTAGCCGGTTTGTACATAATTGTTATAATGAGATCGTTCACAAGTATAAAGGCAGTGTAGCGTGACATGACCTGTACCCCAACATGATCCTATGAGACAATGTTAGGTGAGCCAGGCAAGGTTTACTTACCTGTGCACGTGTGTGTGTGTGTGTGTGTGTGTGAGGGGGTAGGGCAAGGTGACCTGCTTGGCCTGAGTACAACTTTTGCCTGTGTCCATTATGTAGATTTGGGGCTAAGATTGTGATTACTAACTCATCAGTGTTCCTTAGAAGGTTATACATGTATTCAGGAATTCAGAAATGCCCCTAAGTATGTCAGACATTAGGAGATTGTATGTAATAGTTAGGAGACTATGTGATGGTTAGTAAAATTATTCTTTACCTGGTATTTCTGCATAACTACTGCTTGGACGATATCGATATAAATATGAAGTGGTACATACTATACTACATAGTGTACTCAACACATCTGTAAAGGTTTCAGGCGGTGCTCGTTATTATTTACCTGGTAAAGCATCTTTGAAGTTATGTTATGTTGATTATGTTAGGTTAGGTTATGCAAATTTACCATTATTCCTTCACTTGACATATGGGTGTTCATAATGATGTGATGGCTTCCGGTATATACAAATACAGATGCATTCATGTGTGGAATAACATAACAGTACTTTGATATTTGATAGTGAGTGTGCCTTGCTCTGCTTTATTACACATACCTGGGGGCTTGCTACCTTAGTGCTCTTTTTCCAGGATATTAAAAAGAGAAGATAAAAAACAGTATTATCTGGTTATATGAAGATGGGATTTTAAAACAGATGTGTCGAGTCAGATATGAGAGGTGAACACAAAGAGTGAGCAGGGTATTTAATGTGTAGCAGCATACACAGTGATCTCTGACGCCCAGGTTAAGTCGTGTTCCTTTGTCAGTTCTGTCAATACATTCATGTCGCATTGAAGGGTATTCTCTACAAGTTGGGTGTTCATTAAAATAAAAACATCTGCAATAAGAGTGAATAATGTTTGTCTGTCTTGTCTGGAGTCGCTTTTATGTACATCAAATTTCCTACATTATTAGGTTATTTTTTTGTCTAGTAAATACATTAATTGTTTTTGTTTTTGTGTGAGGGAAGGTGTTTGTAAATTAATATTCATATGCACTTTTTTTTTTTTTATTAATGTTGTAGTGTATCTCTTTCAATGTAGGACTGTTTAAGCATCAATTAATTTTTATTTTGCTTTACTTAGGTAATGCATTTGTAGACACATGCCTAGACTCAACAATTCTTTCATATTTAAAGAGAGTCATCTTATGTGCAGGTATTTAATTACTACAAAAGGTAATATGTTATGTTATTGCTTGTGAAGAACTTAAAGAAATGCATATCAAACACTTATTTTTACTTTGTTCACGCATAAATCCCCTTCCCGTCTTATCACACCTTTTATTTCAAATTTAGTGATTGTTGATGGGCGAGGAATGAGTGTGTAATGGGATAACGACAACGCTGTTACAACCCCTTCGGTCAGACTACTTGTCCGTGGTCGGTGGACAGTTACATGAGTGACAGCTGGTTGCGTTGTTACTGTATCGAAAAAGTAAACGCATCTCTGAAAATACTCATAGGAAAAGTTGGGTGTGTGTGTGTGTTGGAGGGAGTGTGAGGGAGGGAAGCGTGGAGTGCTAGTGGTTTAGAAAGGAAGGCAGACAATGATTTGTGGTGGGGAAGTGTGGAGGAGGAAGCAATGTCAGTTGTTTGTGGGGGGGGGTGTAAGATGCTAGTTATCATTATTATTATTATTTGGTGGTGATGGTGGTATTTTAGTTAATAAGGCGAGTGCAATAAGTTTAACAAAATATAAATGAATAGACGAGGATACGTATAACAAAAAAAAGAATTTTTGAAGCGTAGTAGTCAAAAGGATTGGTATTTAAACTTTTGTCGTTGTTTTTGGCGGTGGTGGGTTGAGGTTGGGGTGTATACGGCAGTGGTGACTGCCTACTACCACCACCACCACACTAGGGTCACGCCTGGCTGGCAACAATGATTACTCTCGACCAACGCACCCTTCCTCCTCCTCCACCTCTCTCTCTCTCTCTCTCTCTCTCTCTCTCTTTCTTCTTCTTCTTCTTCTTCTTCCTCTTCCTCGTTATCATCCTTATTCTCCTTGTCCTCGGTATAATGAATCCTAGTTCTCTAAATGTTGAAAGCTTATAGACAAAACTTATTAATATTCATCAGCATTTACTCATTATGAACCAAGAGCCATTTTTTGTGACGGCCGGAGATTCAACTTTAGTTTTTTTGCGGGAAATAAATAAAACTGAATTCAGCAACTGGTAACTCTACTGTCATGAATCTCGTGCTGCACCTTTCCTCCTCCTCCCTCTCTTCCACACACACACACACACACACACAGTCATGAATCAGTGTTGTTGAGGCGCGTGTGGGAGGTGTATGTAGGCCGCTCCATAGAGTATTACAGTGTACATTGTGTATAGACAAGTGACAGTGCAAATTTTATTACTACCTCTCTCGTTGTATTCAAGTGAGCGAATGAAAGCCATATGGAATAGTGTATTATAGCAAGTGAATTCGTTAATATCGTATTTACTTCATATTTTTGTTGATTGAGGAAACGCATCAGAACGGGAAACTGAACAAAAAATGATATTGTTGCATTGAGTGAGTGTGTTGGTTGGAATGCACATTGTTCTGCAGCGAGGCTATGAGGAGTGGAGTGGAGTGGGGTGACTTGCGTGGTTGTAACGATGGAAAGGACGAGGTCAGGCAGAGGAGGGAAGGTGTAAAGAGTAGGAGACTTATTGATTGTTACCTTGTTATGTCCTGCATTTCCTTGCCTCTATCCTGCATTACCTAAAAATGTTTGAAGAAGGTTCGCGCCCCACCCACCCACTCACCCTCTCACTCTCCCCTCCCGACCTCTGGCGCTCCTCCCGCATTCAAGGACTTTCCACTTCCCTTCCTTCCTTTTATCCCTCCTCTCCCCCTTCCGTTCCATCCTCACCCTCTTTCTCTCTCTCTCTCTCTCTCTCTCTCTCTCTCTCTCTCTCTCTCTCTCTCTCTCTCTCTCTCTCTCTCTCTCTCTCTCTCTTTTCCCGCTCACCTCTATTCTTATCTCCTCAAGAGATAAACTTCACTATAATACAAGGTCTTTCCTCCTCTTCCTGCTCCTGTTCTTCCTCCTCATCTCTCTCTCTCTCTCTCTCTCTCTCTCTCTCTCTCTCTCTCTCTCTCTCTCTCTCTCTCTCTCTCTCTCTCTCTCTCTCTCTCTCTCTCTCAGCGAGTCTGATTGCATTCCCCAAAAGCCAGTGAGTGGGATTTGCACACCCCTCCTCCTCCAAAGTAATCTGGCAAATGGTGATGTGCTCAGCTTTGTCACTTATCCAATTATTTAATTATACTACGAAACTATGGTTGCCACACGTAATTTTTCTCTCTCATTATCTACTAGCCTTTAAACTACTGCATAATTGTCTTTGATTATCCATTTTATCAAGACTACTACTACTACTACTACTACTATTACTACTACTATTACTACCACCACCACCACCTATTGTTTTGCTGATGACGTTTACATCCATTGCCATAAAAAAAAAAAACACCAAGCTGTGTCTTTGCCCCAACAACTAATGATTAATATTATTGATCAAGTTTATGAATAATATGCTAAAATTGCACTCATTTGCTTATTCGGGTGTCCAGTAACCAAAATTATTAGATGCCTACAATTTAATAAGGCAATTATGAAGGTCTGGGCTCTACAAAATAATATGATTTCTCATTGCCATTAAGTCCGTTTTGAAGATGAGTACACTAAAACACATAGGCAGTGCTATTTGTAATGATCTTTGATAGGACTGCTTAGGAGTTGTGTGTCAATAATGAAAACACATACTTAAGAATTAGTTGTTCTCTGATGCAGTGAATGTCAAGAATTCATAATAGGATTCAAGGTTGTTGTTATGGAGTATGTATGATGTTCTTCTGCTGTGTTGTGCAATGACAGTGCACATTCTTCATCAAAGCAGAGGAAGAGAAAGATCAAAGAAGGAAGAAAATAGAGGGAAGAGAGTGAGAGAGAGAGAGAGAAAAAAAAATAGCTCACTTTATTTTAATACTGTAGGAAAAAAAACCAGGCACTTCATCAGAGAAACAATACCTAATATAAAGGAATTGCAGAAAAGTGTAAAAGTTACAGAAATATAAGCAGAAAAGAAAAAGATCGAAAGACTGAAGTTAATAGTGCAAAAACTATACATAAAAAAAAAAAAACCAGCCAGTAGTATATTCAGGAAAGTGCAGAAACTATAACAGTAAAAAGAAAAAACACATCCAGCGAGACAACACTGAACAATAGATCCAGGATTCCTTACCCCTAAGCCATGGAGGGTCTTGGGCTTGGCTTGGGTTTGGGCTCACCAGACCGCCGCAGTGTGTGGAAGGAAGAAAAGGAACGGAAATTAGCAAAGTTAAAGCAACTTCGAGCTGAGCGAGAGAAGAGGCGCCGTGTACAGCTGGAGAAGGAGGTGCTGGTTGTCTACTGTTCATTTACCTTTATGGAGTAGTGGGACAAATTATTATGTCATTATCATTATTATTATTAT
This sequence comes from Metacarcinus magister, assembly GCA_029783475.1. NCBI lineage: Eukaryota > Metazoa > Arthropoda > Malacostraca > Decapoda > Cancridae > Metacarcinus > Metacarcinus magister. The sequence goes on along the minus strand of JAPQNM010000011.1, from coordinate 1,936,061 downwards.
TATTATGGTAATGATGTGTGTAGTGGAGTTAACCCTTTCTTCGTTGTTCCGCAGGCGCAGGAGGCAGCAGCCCGCGCCAGCAATGCTCCGCGTGATGACCAGGACTTGGACAAGGTGCTGGCCTCCCTTGGGGTGGCGCCTGTGTCAGGTGGGCATCTACTTGGCTTCAGGGATGGGGCAGGAATTGAGTGAGGGTGATAACTTGTCCTTTAATTTCCAAGGGAGGACACTAAGTACAGTACGGCACTTGACTAGATTTGTCATTATACTTTTTTATTTATTTTTTATGTGCCTTATTTATTTATTTATATTAGTGTGTCATCCACCAATGAGTGTAAACTATTGTCATAATCTCCACCACTTATTGGCCAGCAGGAAACACAGGGTCCAATCAGCTTGGTTGTGGCATTGGTTCAGCTGTAGTATTGGCACCACAAGAGAAGGTGGTTAGGAAAGGTTTGGCCGCACCTCAACTGTGTGTGTGTCTTAATTCCTGCCATAATTGTTATCTATATTGATTTGTTTTCTATTAATTCTTATGGTAAGATGTAATGACGGTTTCCATTACAACTAAATTTACTAAGCCTCATATATATTTTATAAGTGATGCATTGTCTAACTGTTTTGACAGAATGCATTATGTAACTTTTTATTACTGCAAATCTTTGTGGAAATTATAGACTGACCAAAGCTTTCTAATTTGCACTTTTAATGTGTTGATTTGGATTATCATCATTAATATTGTTCTCATGATTATCATTGTCTCGTAATTGCTTCTCATACTAACCTTATGTATGAACTATGATGCGTAACATTGTCATTTTTAATATGGGTCTGTTTCCCATCTGCGGTGACCTCGTTTTCCCTCGTTGATGTCTTCCTTCACCCTCCCTTCTGCCAACACTTACATATCTCCTTTCCTATTGGTCTCGTAAGTCATATCCCATTTTGACCTTGAGTCTTGCAGCGCTATCCACCTGACCGTTCAACCGTTTTCCCATCTATACTACACCTCACCTTCGCCCACTGACCTTCTATCACTTGTTTCTCCACACTAGTCACCTTCTCACCTTCCTGTATTACTTGCTCTCCACGCTGACCCTCCCTCTTCTTCCTGGTCCAGATGTCCTCCTCAGCATGTCCAGCACCACTTCAGAGTCTGGTGGGGACCCTACAGCCTCGCCAGACAAAAGCCTTGAAGCTAATGCCTCGGCCTCACCCCGCACACCCAGGTGAGAGACGAGAGAGAAATGAGATGAGAGAGAGAGTTTGTGAGTGAGTGAGTGCGTGAGTGCATGAGTACAAAGATGAGGTGCAGGAGGAGTCACCCCTTTGAGGCAGGTCCCTGGAACGAGCATCAGCATACACTTAGTCTGGGTTTAGTCGTGGATGATTTCTTCCACATGTCCTGGCAAATCTTGCTTATTATTCCATTTCTTTCGTTTCTTTTGAATAATCAGTAGTCAGCCATTGAATTTTTATCCCATCGCATGGCGTGGGACAATAGGCTGTATCTACCATTTGTTAGCTTTTTGTCTTATCAGACTGTTATCAGGAAGTGTTCCATGTAATGTGTATGTATGTGTTGTCTGTGTGTGTGTGTGTGTGTGTGTGTGTGTGTGTGTGTGTGTGTGTGTGTCCATAAAAAGGTTATCTTATCTTTTTTTCAGTGACCCGAGGTATTCATTGTAATATATTGTTCCATTGACACCCTCATAGCTTCATAGATAGAGAGATACATATACAAAGCAGTAGAGAGATGCATATATAATCCAGTAGAGATAGAAAGATATATGTATATAGATCAGCAGATAGATAGGTAGCTAACACCAATGAATTCCTGGAGTACCTCAGTGGTGCAGTGGTTAGCACGTCTGACTATGAATCCGCGGGCCCCAGTTCGATCCCAGATGAAGGCAGTCGGCGCACAGCTCACCCACAATCCTCCCAAACGGATTGGTAGATAATTGGGTACCTAGGGAAACCTGGGGAAGGTTAACTGTGGAAAGTCGGATGTCACAGTGACCCTGTGTCCCGGCATAACGGATTAATTTCCACCACAGGCTCAAAGGCCAATGTGACGGGAGATGAACGCCCACACCTACGCACAGCTACAGCGTGTGTCCACACTTTATCTTTATCTTAACACCAATAAATTCTAGGGAGGTCATGCTACATGGACTTATTCCTATCCTTTCTATGTGCTAATAATACTTTGAGGAACGTTTTCTGCATGCAGTTTTAAAGTTATTAGCCAGGAAAATGTTATGCATTGAAATTCAACATGCCTCACATCCCTAACACCTCCCACCACACTCTGCCCTAACAGCAAGAAGCCGCAGCAGCTGTCCGTCGTGAGTGTCCAGGCAACCAACATTCCGCCGAAAGAGACGGTCACTTATAGCAAAGGCATCCAGACTTCAGGATCCGGCGACGGGCACGGTTAGTTCCTGAGAAGGATGTTAATGCGGGGATGAAATGGGAGGGAATTGTAGGCCAGGCTAAGATAAGATATAATTCGGTAGACTGGGGTACTCAGTATAAAAAATGTGATGACTGTGCTCTGGTGAGTTTTGTGAGAGTTGCTGTGATGCTTATGTCACGTTGTAAAGTGATGGTGTGTGTTAACTCATGTAAGAATGTGTGTTTGGATTGGGTGAGGAGTGGTGATTGTAAGTATTGCTTCCATGACTATGATTGGCTCAACAAACTCATGCTGCTTCAGATTCCTGTTGCATATGATTGCTAAAAAAGTATTTCATCTTGTTTGTTTGATTGGATTCATGATGATGACCTGAGGAGTCACTGTGACCTTTTCGCAAAGCCACCAGAGTACAAGGGAATGTTTTTTTTTCCTGAGTGCGTGTAAGACAGTTAGTATTGAATTACAAAGGTAGTTAGTAGGGTAGAGGGAGAACCAAGTATCCTAAGGCCTGTAGGATAATTGCTCTATTTTACTATTGTCATTAGTCAACCTCTTCTATTTTTTATTTTTCAAATTTTTCTATCGAGCAAAATTTTTTACCTAATCCAACACTCTTGTGAACTGTTGTGTTTTGTTTTGTGTTTATTGGTAATTGTCTCATTAATGATAATAAAAATTCTTACTAGAACATAATAATTCAGGTTGACTAATGATGTCCACAGTATGTTTACAGTTATTCTTTGTATATATTCTATGATGTGAATGTAAATAATCTAGAATTTCTCATCTTTCATCTGAGGTTCCCTAGAAAGTGAGCCTGCTAGCAAAGGACTTAAGTATGTGAGCATTAATATGTATCATTAATTTGTGTAAAAAACAGGCAAGATGCATCATTTTTAGTGAGTATGCTAGGTGTAGACTCCTAATGATACCTCCAATCAGTCCATGTCATTTACAACTTTTGAACAAATTGTGACAGTGTATCCCCTCTAGGTTGACATCCAAAATTAATTCCTGAGAGGTTAATTTCTTGGAAAATACTATATCTTTTGGCCACAATTTGTCAAAATAAAACTCTGCATGGATGATGAAAGGAGTGTGGTGAGGAGGAGGAGGAGGAGGAGGCGTGTTGGCATGGTGTTGTCCAAAGCCAATCATCAACAGCTTAATGCATGTTGGTGGGGGAGGGAGAGGGAGGGCAGGAGTGTGCATGGGGATACATAGGAAGGAAGGGTGTGTATATCAAAGCCTATCAACGGCTATAGAGAACAAGGGTAAAGAAGTATAGTTATAAATCTTCCATTTGTATGCCTTTTGGAGTGAGTTTTTCCCCCTGTGGCATGAAGATGTTTTGGGCATCAACGCGTTACTTCTTCTCTGACGTGATGATGTGAGGGTGTGAGTCTGTGGTGAGGAAAGAAGCAAAGGTGTGGCGGCCTCTCCCCCGGGAATGTGAGGCAGCTTCAATGAGGTTGTTTGGCAGACATCTTGACTTTCTTATAGTAGAGCTCTTCTTGCTTTATCTCTCTCTCTGTGTCTCTCTCGCTCGCTCTCTCTCTTGTCTCATCACAGAAGTATTATAAGTGACATGACTGGTTTTAGTTAATGTTATAAAGAATAGGGTGTCATTCTCTCCATCCCGACACCTTCCATGACACCGCCTGAAACACGTCATGTCAGTTGGAATAGACTCCTTTGGTGGTGCAAGGTGGCTTTTTCTTTTTCTTGAACTGAATGGGACACTTCTGAAAAAAAAATGTCATGTCAATCCAAAATACTCTTGTCATTGTGCAAGCTTCTTTTTTTTCTTTTTTTCTTTTTCCGAAGTTGATTGGAATATCTTGTGTGGTACTTCTGGACTTGTGAGCTTAGAATGACATATCTCTGGTCTTCCCTTGTGTGTAATGAAACTAAATGACCTGTTTTATGAGTCACCTCCTAGTGGAATGTCTCACACTGATACCAGATTCAACGCTTCCTTTGGCACCATCAACTTGCTCTCCTCTCTCTTTTTTTTTATCCTTTTTAGATTCTTTTTAGTGAGTCTTTTATGAGTGATTCTTTATTCTGGTGATGCTGAGAATGGCTGGATGTGCAGGTTAAGATTCCTTCACTCTGCTAGAACACTTCACTTACTACACACACACACACACACACACACACACACACACACACACACACACACACACACACACACACACACACACACACACCCCGCAAATTACCTTCAAATTAGTATGCAATTTACAGTAAATGAACATATAAAGACAAGTATAGTAAACAGATTTTTTTTTTCTTCATACATCTGACTCTCCCTCTCAAACAAAGATAAATATGTACCTTAAAACACCACCACCACCACCACCTACCAGCACACACTAATTTAAGCAAGCAACAAATAGCACGGTGCTGACCACACACACACACACACACACACACACACACACACACACACACACACACACACACACACACACACACACACACACACACACACCCACACACACACACCCACACACACACCCCCACACACCCACACACACACACACACACCTGGTGCTGTAGATAACATTCTTGCATCACACGACTACACACTAATGCAACACAGGATCCTCAAGTGTCCAAAAATTATATATATATATTTATTTATTTATTTATTCATTATTATTATCGCTGCACTGTTATTTTCTTGCATACTTCCCTCGTCCTCTTTTTCCTCATCATTATCATCATCATCATCTGCATCGTGCATGAGGATCAGCATGTCTCGGCTTCCTCATAGTAATGGTTTATGTCAAATTTTAGCATCATAGCTTTAGTATCTGAGCTGACTTGATCCAGATTGCAAGGCATTCATATCCTAATCTTATTGCATTTTATATTACTTAAACTTTTTTTTTTTCTTTTTTTTTCTTTTTTTTTGTCAAGTTTATTGGGATATACCAACTAGAGGCTATGATGATAATGAATAACCTTATAATGAACTATCAGTGGCATCTGTGAATACTCATATACTCCTTTTAGAATGAATATAATGAATGATAGTTTATGCTTAAGAGAATTAGAATTGTTTGTATGGAGTTAGAGCAGCATCAGTCCTTTTCTATGGGGAGGTAATGCATTAATTGTACATACTTGTGTGTGTTGATGTGTGTAGAGGAGTGTGCTTCCATCAACAACATAATGACATACTTAGAACAATTGCAATTGACATTTATACTTGTTCTGTTATTTATTAATGTTTCACTTTCCTTTCATGTGCAATTCAAGTTCTTACACTTAATTAAAGACATTAGAGTTTATTTCAAATACCTGATTATATTTTCCTTTACTTTATTAGTGTTACGTGTAATTTAAACTCATATGCTTCAGGTATTAGAGGAAAAATTAAACTTCCCCATAAAGTAATTTGTGATCTTCTCAAAGCACAATTTAAATTTACACTTGGAGGCAGTAAAGGTTATTTAAACTTGAATTATGTTGTTTAATGTATCGTTCGTAAAGCACATCTTCTCTGGACACACGGTACACCAGCAGCAGTTGCATAGGAGGGTGTAGCTGCATGCTGTATTAATGATTACTCTTCCTCTTGCTCCCAACCACTTAACAATGGTCGTCGCCTCTCATCGCTGTCTCCAAATGCATGACTGCCCACTTGCTTGTCGTTTGTACACACACACACACTCACACACACACACACACACACACACACACACACACACACACACACACACACACACACACACACACACACACACGTCTTGCCTGATTTGGTGTCCTTGGATGTCCCTCGGCCCTGAAGCCCTGAAGCATATTGATAACGAGGGCACTGAAGGTATTTTCGTTTGTATATATTGAGTGATTTTCCTTTTGACTATTTTATTTCATTTTCTGCAGCATATTTAAGCTTCCTGTTTTATGCTGTGGCTGCTTCCTGTTCTTTATTTCCTTCAAAGTTAAAGTCATCAGTTTTATGGTGTGTGTTGTTTGTGGTGGTGCTTTAAGCTTTTGTGAATTTAAACCTTCTAGTGTTACTGTTATGTTCTCAAAGGATATACATGAGGCAGCAATTTCTATTCATTCAACATCTTATAAACCTTTTTTTGAGTTACGTTATAAGTCTGTCGGACGTAAGATTGATCCCCAAAAAGAATCAGGTGCTTAATGTTGAGCTGAAGTGCATCCATTCATTATCCATTACCCCAAATCTGCACGGATGTTGCTTATCATTCCTACCTCCCCACTCCCCTAGATGCCTCCTTTCTTCCTCCTTCACTGCACCTCTTCATAGCCTACTCTTCCTTTCCTCTGTTTCACTACACTTTATTCCCTCCCTTCACTTTTATTCCCTTCCTTGAACAGGCATCTCCTCCTCTCCTTTACTCACCTTAAGCAATGTTTTTCCACCCATATCTAATCTGTCTTAGGATAGAGAAAGTAAGAGAGTAAGAAAGAGAGAGTGAAAGCACGTCTGATTATTTTGTTTATTTATTTTTTCTCACTAACTAACTTTGAACTCCTACTCAACTTAGAAATCCTGAATGATAAAGCTTCGTTCTACCTCCCTCCCTCCCTCCTGTCCTGTCATGTCCACCTGTCTGCTTCACCTGCCTCTTGTGTGCAGGTTTGTGCATGAATGTTTGTCACTGTAAGTCACTCTCAAGTCACTACTAAGTCACTGCTGTTCCTTCCCTCACACTCATGACCAGGAGTTCCATGACACGAGGCTTTGGTGGCCTTTAAAGTTATCTGTTCACAAATGGATCAAAGAAATCTTACTCAAGTAATGGCTGGCTAAATCTCCTCACAAAAGCAAAATATGAAAGAAAAAAATTGAAAACAGTCATTCAAAGCCTTTGTGAATAAGCTCAGTATTACATCATTAATGTTTCATAGCGTTGAGGTATTAGCTTACTATCCTTGAGATGTATCACAGTTAACAAATGATGTGTTTGCTTGAGGCCACCACTGACTGATGATATGTGGTGCAGCCCCTGCTTACACCTTGTTGTTGTCCTGCCCTCACCCTCACACCAGGCTAAGCAGGTGGTGATCAATGTTTATGAGTTGGTTCACATTACCACAGAGTAGTTATTGTTTCTGCAGCATTAACAGATGGTGCTGATGTCTTCAAACACATCACTTCCTCACCAGGCTAGGAGTGGAGGAGGCACCACCTCACCATATGTTTTTCTTCTGTTGCATCTATCACCCTACCGGAAGGGCAGTGTTAAAACATTTTCTTTACATTAACAAACATAACACTTTCATATTGGTGTAAACTGACTATTTCTCTACGAGTTGCTGATCATGCCAGAAATGCTCCCATTTTAGTGTCTGAATATGAAAAGATGTTTTGTGTGTGCGCGTGTGGGTGTGGGTGTGTGTGCGTGAAATAGGAGCTGCTACCATCATCATCACTAACGATATTATTCCTCCCTCTTTCTCGTCCTCTTCCTCCTTTCTTCCTCTCCTCCCTCCCTGCCCCCCCTCCAACAACAACAACAACAACAACAACAACAAAAGGTTACTATGAGGACTGGTGGCGGCCAAGGAAAGGTTGGTTAACACTCACTCACTCACTCACTTTCACTCACTCTCACTTCTCTTCTCATTCTCTCAATCCACTTTTTTGTTTCACTGATGTAATTCTGCCACCACCTATGTCTCTCTTGAGTTTCCTTCAGTCTTTTTCAGGAACTATCTTGAGTTGTCCTGAAAAAGTTCATGTCATTCTGCACCTTCCCTCCTTCTCCTTCCTTCACACCAGATTGGCTGCGTCACTCTGGCACTCAGTTTGAGAGTGCTGTCGTCTTTCTCTTCAAAGAGAGGAATTAAAATTTTATACACACAAAGAAAAGTGCATATAGCAGTGTATTGCCTTATCTTGTTTTGTCTTTTTGTATATGTTTTTTTTTTTGTTTAAAGTTTATATGACCCAGTCTCATTAAACTCCAGTATCCACTCGGCCATGTCAGTGCATAATTTGCATTTGAATATTTCACTTAATGTCATGACTGTTGTCAAGATAACTTACTTGATCTCTAGTTTAACTTTGTGCTGCAGAGGATTTTGAAATATTAGATTATGGACAGACAACAGTGTTGAGAAGGCAACTGGAAGAGGAGTAAGAGAAGGAACTTTATACTCATTGCTTTACCACCACAAGTTAGTATAATAGCGAAGACTTGCTATGCTTTTTCAGAACTCAACTTAAAACAAAGCATTTAACTTTAATAATAGCCATCTTGGGGAAAGTCTGTTCTGAGTGATTTAATTTTTGTTGTAGTCATCTGGGAAGAGTATATGGAACCTAGCAAGCATAAACACTTGGTCATCAACAGAGTAATGTCTGATGTCTCACTGCTCGTGTCATAAAGTTGCCTGCTGATGAAAGGCTAAACAGTGTGGTATGAGCTAGTGGAAATTATCTATATGCAGACTGTCATCAGACAAATAATTTCTTGCATAACAAGACTACAGGAATACTTTCCCACATCAGTGTTTGGAACAGAACTCCTTCAATTCTTTCATCTCTTCATTGCCATCTCGCTCCCAAAGTTGTTATTACTTCTGTTCAGTCAAAGAAGCTGAACAAAGGTTTTGTCTCACATACAAACTACGTAATCATTGATGTACTTAAGTTTTCTTGTAATATTTGCTGGGTCATGTAAGGTTTTTTCTGAAAGATTTCAGTGTCATTAAACACTTTACTGTCAGCTCTGCTTTTTTCTGTTTTATGTGCTTGTGTTTAATCTTTTTTGGACTTATGTAAGTTTCTGGTTTATACAAATTAATGATTCATCAAGTTAATGCTTTAGTGAAATGATTGGTCAAAAACCTTTTACATTTTTAACATACAGAAAGTCCAAAAAAGCTGCATTTGTTTGTGAAGGTCCTTATTTGTAAAGATGTACTTGGCATTTTCCAAATACATCTTTACAGTTTATTTATAGTGTTTTCCTTTAACTGTATGTGAATTGGATTTATATTTTTTAAAGTTTTCTATTCATAATCTTTGAAACCTTTACAGGTTAGGTTTTAAAATCCTTCTCCTATAGGATGTAATTTGAAATTTTGACTCTAGATGAACAAGGGTGATAAAGTAAAACATTTTACTGTGATAGTAATTGGAGACACACATTCAAGCAAGTGGGCAAGAAATGCATATAGATATTTGCAGTTTGGCCTTGCAGTTTTCCCATTGTCCTTAATTAATAATTACTAACCAAATGCCTTTTTGCCACTGTTGATTGCAGTAGTGGAGTAGTATTTATAAGGAAGAGGCAGCCTTGCATGGTTTTGAAACTTTAAGGGATTGTACAAATATTGAAATAGCATCAGTCCTAGTAATAATGATGATGGTAATAATAATGATCATGTCGAGTAATGAAGGCCATGTAAATATATATATATATATACCTAGTACTCTGTTACTAGTGTTAGTGTACTAGTGTAAGTCATTGATATTGAGTTGAAGTGCAGGGCATTATCAGGTGGGGAAGCGTGTTGGGAACTAGCCAATACTCACTGTTTTACCCCATCTTCTCCCTCTCACCCCAGCCCATGCCTTCGACTACTACGGTAAGTGTTAGTTTTCTACGTGGAACTCTTCCCCCCCACTCCCGCCATCCCCTACACACCCACACACACCCTCCTGCAAAGCTTCAGATGTTTGTACCAAGATAGTTAAAGAAGTAAGGTTAGTTGGCCCTCCCCTACCATCACCACCACCACTACCACACAACATCTTCACTCTTTCCTCAGAAGTCATGCTTGTTTTTTTAACCTCTTTTGTTTCTATATACATATATGTGTTTTTATTCTTTGTGTGTGTGTGTGTGTGTGTGTGTGTGTGTGTGTGCGTGTGTGTGTGTGTGTGTGTGTGTGTGTGTGTTATCCGGGTTTACGATATGAAGTTTGCCTAAGTTGTGTAGCTTGTAGCCTGCCGCTTCGTGGATGACCCTGTAAAGAAGTTGTCTTTTTTTATTATTATTATTTTGCTGTGTAATGGCAGTGCTATTGCTTCTATTTTACATGTGCTTGGTGACCCCTTTTATTTAGCCATTGCATTTGCGTGTATATATAGAGAGAGTTATTGTTGTTACATCCATAGTCTTTTTATTTGTGCTTTGGTGGAATGCCAAGAGAGTGTTCGCTGGCGTTCACTCTCCACGGCTGGACACGGTAGTTATCCCGCCAGTCAGCCCAACGTAGTCTGTCTGTCTGTTTATCTGACAGTCCATCTACTCCCCTCCCCTTGTTTATTTACGCAAAGAAGAGGACAAGCTTGTGTTCCGATTAACAGTAGTCACCCTCTTGTGTATTCCTGACTGTCTACTAAACACCACCACCACCACCACCACCACTACTGTTGGTGTCACCACTCATCACCACCACTATTACCACCACCCAAACCCAACGCTTTAGTTTACCGCGCATGTGACGGTATGGTTTTATTTTGTGTCTTTGTTATTGTCATCATCCCAACTCTTTTTGCTAACTGCCAGACTGACTGACTCAATAATGGACTCATTGACTGCTTGATTGTGACTCAACAACCACCACCAACACCCACATTAGTTTCCATGGACATTACTAAGTTTCATGGGCTTATGTTTGTGTGGAGATCCTTCCCCTTGACTTGTCCTCTGGAAGTGTGATGCAACGAGCTGATTCCAGTGACTTGCATTCCCCTTTTTGATGCAGCCAGAAGGGATGAGTGAGTGAGTCATGTACACTCTGTCTAGTACTCACAGATGGGCTTGTGTTGCTGCTTCTTGAATGAGTAACATGACTAACTTTTCATTCACAGGAATAATCCATTGAAAACTCAGTGCAAAAATCAGCAAGAGTTCAAGTCAGTTAATCAGTTAACTACCCACACACAGCCCAGTCTCCCTCACCCTTCTCTCAGACCAAAGACATTATCCTCCCTCCGTCCCCTCCCAATCCCATCCTACCTCCTCTTTTTTTTCTCTCTCCCTCCCTCTTAGTTGATAAGCTAACTAACAGTGGAGGGAAGTAGATTAGCAAGTGTGAATATCGGAGATAAAATGTTGCCTTTAATTTTGTATTCCTCTATCATCTTCCTTCCTTCCCTCCCTCCATCCCATTTCCTTGTAAATATCCCAAGGTTGTCTCCCTCCTCCCCTCCTTCCCTTCCTCCTGGGTTGTAAGCATCCCAAGATTGAAGTAATTTCTCCCTCCATTCCTCCGTCTCCCGTGTCCCCTCCCTGGCCATGTGAATCAATCCTTTACAGTGTGTTGTAGTAGCAAGCAGCATAACATAGTATTTTTGTTCTTGATCAGTTTGTTTGAATTTTTAGCCAGTGCTTGTGTATGTATGTACTTCCTTAGATATTATTAGTATGTTTATGTTATTTATTTTGTTATGGTTTATGAACGAAGCTTTTCACTTTGGCTATTACTGTTTGGTTTGTTTTGAATAGAATGAATACTCATGCTATTGCACTTGTATGATGCAAGTGAGATGTTTTTATTTTTATTATTATTATTATTATTATTATTATTATTGAAAGCATTTCCTGCCAACCTTGTGAATTTGTGTGCCACCAATTACTTTTTTTTTGAGGACTCAGCCATTTCATGATGTCCAAGCAAAATTTTAAAGATTCTTTTCACCTTATATTCACTAATGCCTTTGCCTGTCCTTCCTTTTCTTTCCTCATGCCACATCCACCTTTCCTGTAGTGGTCACCAAGGTGTGGGTGTTTCACTTGGCAACGCTGCACTCACCCGGCCTGGCCTGTAGGCGTGTGCAAGCCATCACACACCTTTCCTATATCATGTTAATACTTTATCTTCTCATTCATTTATTTGTTACAATTGTCTTTTGGAAATTTGCTATGTAAGGCTGGAAATATTTCCCAAACTCACCATATATATATTATATATATATATATATATATATATATATATATATATATATATATATATATATATATATATATATATATATACTTATTCCCTTCCTCACCCTTATAGGTGCTTTTTTACACATAGTTCTTGTGAGATTCACCTGTTTTCACCTTTTAACCTTCTTGTGTCAATTACATAGTACTTAAACCTCTTCTGTCGTGATTACACAGAAGTGACATCTACAGTTTTCTCCCTCCTCTGTGGTGTGTTACAGAGCCACAGACTGTAGTCCCTTCCCTACTTCAGTTCTGTATTACTTACAAAGAACTGACGTATTTGATAAATTTTATGGAAGTAAATTGGTGTCCCTTGCTGTAATATATTTTCTTTGAGCTTGCAGTTTACTCAAAATTGGATGTCAAATGCCTGTTCTCTCTTTCATCCTCCGCCTCGTCGTCACACATGCATACACGCAGACACACACACAGACACACACGCACACACTCCCTGATGCCAATCCTCGTCCTTGCATGTCTCCTCTGAAGCTGTCACTGGAGTACCATTGAAGGGTGCTGGTGAAGGTATGGGAGGTCCCTTGCTGCATGGAGATTCCTAACATTCCTAGGGAGGAGTTTCTACCATTACTCCCCTTAATTGCAAGAAATAGTACTGTTTTTGGTCTTATCATTGTATCATCATCATCATTCTTCTCCTTTTATTCCACTACTGTGCTCCTTCAGCCAGGATTCATATTCTACTCAGCCGTAGAATTAGTTGTGTGTGCGTATTCGAACCTGCACTGACGAGACGTGCATACATGCATACAATAGTATGTACATATACATACATACACATGAAGAAAATCTACATCACTTGGTAGATATGAAAAAATTTCTATCCACACACCTGCACTTATACACGTACAGTGCCGGGATGGAAGGAGAGATGCCTCAGTTGACTGGCCTCCCTCGGGTGTGTGCCAGTCAATCATGGATACAGAACCTTTGCTTCTTTCTGACTCCACAATACCTCAGGGGCTAGTGACGGCAGCAGTGGTGGCAGTAGGGGCAGCAGCTGGCACTTGTTAGGGAGGCTAGGTAGCTCTGCTTATTGCCAAAGTCTGCTGCTGCTGCTGCTGCTGTGTTTGTTTGTTTGTGGTTGTTTGGCCGATTAGTTTGTGAGTTTGAATTTTTTTTTCTATTTTGTTAATTTATTTAATGCTTTAGATTTTGGGTCTAAATTTCTTTTTTTCCATTTTTCTCCCCCACCTCTTCCCCTGCGATTCTAGGAGATGGGATCTTAGCTCAAATTCGCTCTAAATACCACACTATGCGTAAGTAAAAGCGTACGGTTTGTCTGTCAATCTTTTCCTGTTATACTGATTAATTTTACTTATTTGACATCTTATAAGGTCTTATAATGTGAGTACACACACTTTTGTTTATGATTTTGGTCCTAGTGCTTAGTTTGCTTGGTAACACTTGTCGAGGTAGAGAGGACATCATTACGTAACTCTGTGCCATGATTATGTAGCTTTGCCTGTGAAGGAATGACCGCGGCATGGAGAGTGCCATCATTATATCTATTGTCTTTTTATTTTGTCTGAGCTGTAGCTCTTATTATGATTTCCTTTTTTTATTATTTATACTGCATTTGTTAATAGAGTAATGTATCAGTCAACACTTGCCAGGGTTATGGAGAGCCTGTCATCCTAGTCAATTAGAATGTAACATTTAATTTTTCCCCCAATCTACTAAGAGGTATTTGGAGAACTGACCTTCTGTTGCCTGTTAACATGGAGTGATTTGGTAACATAACACACAAACCCTTACCAAGGTTCTGTATCCTAAAAGAGATCAAGATGCCAAACAAACAAAGGAAAGGAAAGATAGTGTATTGCTGCCTTAACCGCCAACATAAACACCAATACACAGCCTCATCTTAATACGTATTCCCTCACTGCGGTGCATGTGGCATGGGGAACACAAACGCGTGCTCTCATAACCCCGCACGACACTCTCCTTCTCGTTCTCTCCTCTCTCTCTCTCTCTGCTCTCTACTCTCACACACTCCATCTGTCTTCCTCTAACCCTTCAAACACTCATTGGCAGATGTATATTAAAACATGCACTGTGACCTGTTTGTTGTTCATGTATGCACTGTACTAAGTGAGAGTGTGTACGTAGGGCATTAATGCTAATATCTAACCATGTAACTTAGCACTTGATTAAGATACTGTTGTACTGCTGTCCATGTCTTTCTATATATATATATTTACTATATGCTATATTTATTAACAATGAAGTACATACTCACTTAACACTTGTTGCTTACTAAAAAAAAAAAATTTGAATAACTGCTCACTAACTAACGTAAATGATTGATCAGAGTTTGAATTTTCTTCTATCTTCATTGGAGTTGATTTGTCTGATGTGTGGCTGTGAAAAGTGTTTGGCAGCTGCTATTAACAACACCGGCCCAGAGGAAGTGGACACTGACTTGGTTTTTTTTCCCTCTCCCCCTCCCTCCCCCTCCCCCAACCTCTTTATCCCCCAGACGAATATAATCTAAACCCAGCGCTTGAGTGGGATGATGAGTTCACAGGTAGGTCCATTGCTCGCGCTCAATATCTTATCTCCATTGTCTGTCTTCCTGCCTCTTATTCCCTCTTTCCCTCTCACTCAGCCTGCCTCGCACAAATGTGTGTGTGTGTGTGTGTGTGTGTTTGCTTTGCTTCTGCTTCACTCCATTTGATTCATTCTCTGCTGTTGCTTCTGCTGCTCATGCTGTTACTACTGCTGTATCTGCTAATGTCCAAGTTTTGGCTTCTGTTGTTACCTGATTATTTCAATTATACTGTTTTTAGTTGTTTTATATTATCAATACAAAGCCATGAAGTAGTAATGCAAAAACATTCCTTTTAATGGCACCTCTCAATAGCCATTTTTGCATAGGAAGCAATTGACAATAGTAATAGTAATGATAATGATAATTACTGGAACCATTTTTAAGTGATAAGATAATTACAACAGCGAGTGTCTTGTATTTGGGTTTAGTTGAGTTTTGCTTTGAAGTTTTTGCATTGTGCAGACACTGGCCTAGGACTCACCAACCGTCTCCTGCACACACTGTCTGGTTGCGTGTGTGTGTGTATGTACATAATCAGTAGACAGAAGTGGCTGGTGCACACATACTGTTGTCACATGACACGCTTTGTTACTTTCGGTTGACTGCCTCCCTGCCTTTTACCTGACCTGACCTGACCGTCTACAGTGGTGACCACAGACTAGACCATCGTCGTCCCTGTCGTTGTCATGTTCTGTCAGTGTGCGTTGTTGTGCGTGTGCGTTCATGTATACATACACGTGGAAATAATGGGATATGAGCGCCAGTGTTATCATGTGCGGTTCCTGTCACCTTGAGGGTGTGGCAGAGTTTGTGTTTGTATGCATTTGTATTACAGATTGTAGCATCACCTGCTTCTCCCACTCCTCATGGTAGTTTGTTCACATTAATTGAACTGAATAACAGCACTGGGTGAGGCTGGTCTAGTATATTGTCACCCAAACAGTTGCCAGTCATGTGTATGAGAACAGAATACTGTAGTTTATCTACCATCTCAATTAACTTTTCATCAGGAGGGAGGAGGCAGCATAATTTAAACATAGCTTGATTACGTTACATAATGTATCGGTTCAGTGTAAGTAAGGAGGAGAAGTAGAACCATCAGAAGCAGCTTAACTTACTACATCTGCATCAGCAAAACAATGCCTACTGCAAACTATGTTCCAGTAGTGAGCAGTGAGCTTTTTTAATTCAGCATAACGGGTTACCTTTCTCATCGGTCTGTCTGTCTGTGTGTGTTTCAATGTTCCTATGTGGAGGTTGTGATGGTTTATCATATCAATGTTTCTCATGACATGATTCATCTTGGTTAGCAGATTGAAGAAAAGTATTTGTGACAAATTAGATGCTTTGAACAGTAATTAGTCAGTCTCTCAGACAAAATACTGCTGCCTCCTTACATAGGTGAGCTGGAGTTAATTGTGTCATCAGAAACGTAGAGGTGCGTGGACTCACCAACAAACTTTTGTATAACCACCACTGGAAGACATGAGGGAGACTCACTACTCTCTCGTGTTAGGGCAAGGTTAATGCATAACCTTGACTAACTTGCCTTGGCCTGGTCTTCTCTAACCAGACTGTCCTGCAGTGACTGGAACTAATGTGGCAGCATGTACAGTAGTCACAATTATGTGTGCAAAAACACATGTGCACAGCAAGTTTTTTTGTTCCGTTTATTTTTATTATTAATTTATCTTTATGTATTATTAGATATGTAAATTCAAAGTTAATGGCTGGTTTAGAATTGGAGGATGATTGAGTTTAAAAAATCATTTTGGAAACTTCCTAAAATAAGAAAAAATAAAAAGAATGTTTATTTGTTTACTCAACACCATAACTGAATGTACATGCTTAACATTTGTTCCATGAACTTAGGATACATGTTGGAAATAGTTTTCAGTCAGGTTGGATGACGGAGAGTTGTTTTAGGTCCTATAATTATAAAGAGAATGAAGGATGTTGAAGAATGACGTGGGTCAGGAGACTTCATACTCCTTGGATTAAATTAACGTTTTAAACGTAAGATTGAATTTAAGTGTTTGAAGAGATAGTTTCTGACAAAAGTATATGCAGGCATGAGATTGTTTTGGTGATATGCTTTCCTGTCTTTGTTTCCATGAAATCATGAACCAAATTGATGAAAATGCCTCACATCACCCACCTGGATGATTTTTTTGGCAATCAATTGGTTTGCGTAGCTACTAATACTTATTGGTGTGAATCCGTTGATAATGAACCTAATCAGGTGTGGGTTGATCAATGGTTACCTGTGAGGGACTGGATGAAGCACAAGGGAAAGGCTTAAGCTAAGGAGGTGAATGGCATTGGTGAGGTGACTATTAGTTATCTCGATCAACACCGGTGCCTTCAGTGTTGTGTTGAAAACTGCAAATGTAGATGTTCACCTTCAATGGCAATAAGAGTGGGTCACCTTAGCACATGTGAAGCAGTGAAGTTTTCCATATGTGTTGCTTCTGGTGTGGTGTTGCAGATGGCACACACACACACACACACACACACACACACATTCAGTCTTGTGCATGTTGGCTGTACTCCTACTTCCTGAGTACATGTGTTGGTGTGTGTACTGGATGTGCTGTCTAAATCGTAGCTCTTAACACAAGTATAACACAAGTTTTCTGTCTCCAGTTCCATAATGCTTTGGTGAACATAATTGTTTAATAATCTAAAATGTCAATACTTAATTTTAGCTTAATCTTATCCTAGTAAGTGCAGTTATAATGGAATTTGAATAGTGAACACACATCATTTGAGTATGGTTTGCCATCCCTTCTAGAATAAATTATATGGAATACTTAATAGAGAGAACAAGTATCAAATGTGATATTGATATTAAAGTGTGATGAGACTACAGATATTGGAAAAAGTGAGACAGGTCATCACAATGTTTCTATCCCTAGTGATATGAGCTAAACAAGGTCAATGTTCACTAAAAACAACTTTGAAGCATATTGATAAAACCCAAAGAGCCACCACTAGCACAGCACACCAGCACCTCTCACACACCAACACATTCATCACAGGAGTTTGAGCCTCTGTCACCTTCATTCCCCCCAACACATTGCAGGCTTGTGAGGGATCATGATAGTGTTGTGAGTCAGCTCTTGTTCATCTGTCTTGTGTGTGTGAAGTGAGGTACTCGATAACAAGAGAGAAAGGCTGTCAAATTACAAAGGCACAGCTACCAAGAAAAAAATGAAAAAATGTAGAAGAATAACAACGTGGGTGTCCGGTCTTATAAAAGTGTGTTATGAGGTCTATTGATACTGTAATTTGGTAATAAATCATAATGTCTCAAGTCACATCTAACTTATTTATATTTGATTTTGTGGGATGTGGGGCTGCTTGTGATTCTTAAATCCTCAAATAACATAATTATTTAATATCCAAGACCGTGAAGTGAAAAAAAATTTGAATTTGAAACATGAAATTTGTCTGTCAATACTTCACTTTCACTAATGTGAAATTAAATACTTAAAAAAAGTGAAACTATGCTGTGAATTTGGAAACTAAATTTAGTCCATTAATATTTTACATGTGTAGAATGTGGAAAAAGTAACTGTAGAGTTAACATGAATTTGCTAATGGTGTGACCCGAAAGGTAATCTTTTTTCTAATCAAAGCCGTTTTTCAATACCCATTGTATACTGAGCAGCCTTTCTCTCAAGCAAGCTAACCCAAGGCTGTGGCTCTCACTTGTTACTCTGTGTATCATTGTGATGTCTGTCCTCATTTCTGCCACATCACCACTCTGGCTATTCATTAACCACACCCGTGACCACACCTCACCCTTGGGTGTAATGGTGTTAGACATAAGTTGTAAGTTGAAGATGCAAGTGTGTGGATGACCATTGACTTTGTGTGAGGTGATGTGTGAGTCACTTGTAGCTTGCTTCTCCCTTAGTACTGAGAGAACGATGTTGAGTTGTGGTCATGTGGAAACTTTGTACATGTACTTACACTTGTGTTTATTTCCATTCTACTGCTACTCTTTGTTACATAGTAAAGCATCTTAACATCATCTCTTGCTACACTGCACCAAACTGTTTTCCAAGAGCACATTCTCTCGTCGTTACTTTACTCCCACAAGGTTATAATTGCCCTTCCCCCTCCAACACCCAGTATGTATATTATACTTTTACTACTAGCTCAGTGAGGGTAGATCAATGAGTAACTCCCAGCATACTGTTAAGAGATGTGCAGACCTTGTACACTTAGTAAGAGGACACGAATCACTCAGGGTAGGTATTTGGATATTCGTATGTACATAGTGTAACTTTTTTATTTAGTCAGCTTTTACTATTAGTAGTTGTGTAGAAAATAGAATCCTTGAGTGCAATGTTTTCTCTTATGCCAGAATAGCATGATTTTTTTTTTTTATCTTGAATGACATGATTAGACCAGATGGGTAGGTGCATTTACTGTTAGGTTTTTAATTCTCTTGCATTACACACAACAGGGGTTTTAGAAAACATCAGTCAACATTTTAATGCAAAATCTCTTCAGAACTATGCCATTAAAATATGGAATTAAAATAGCATATGTAAAATGGAATTAAAGTAGCATATGTAAGCAGATTAAAATGCAAAATATGATTTGAAGGTTTAGAAAGAGCAAGTGGGGTGGCGGGTAACACAAACACACGCAGACATCAATAAAAGTAGGTATGGAAACAGGACAACACTAGCTTCACTCAAATCCTATATAGCACAGTTAGATCAATAAATCTAGGTAAACACAAAGGGGCTAGGCTGGGCAGGAAGATAGGTGAGGGTCATAGATAGAGAGGAGCAGAGCACACTTATTCACCATGTAGTTCTGACCTACGACGACCCGCAAGCCGAAGAGGAGGACAGCTCCCTCACCCTCCTGGACACCCCACCCATGTTTGGGAGTGGACACAACCGTCACCTTCCCCCGGGTATACTGCCAACTGGGATGCCAACTGTCCAGGACTTCAAGCCAGCTATTGCAACAGAACAGGAGAAGAAACAGGAGGAAGTGAAACCAGAGCCTCGTGAGTACTGTGATCTGTGTATGTATGCATGTGTGTAATTCACCATAGTCTGGAAGATCACGTGCTGGACTCGTGATCAGCAGCTATTACCCTCCCTGAAAGAGGGGTCGGGTGACTCTGTGGTACAGTGCTTGGCTCGTGGCCTGAAGGTTGCGAGTTCCATCCTGGCTTACGGCAGCTTCTTGGTAATAGGGTAGCGTGGTGTGTGTTTGTGTGTTTTTTGATAATTTACAAATGTAATCATGGCTTCATGCAAAAAAATGGATATTACACAGTCTATCAATTAAGATTTGCATTCTGAAAAGGGGGGGGAAGTATTACTTTTATACAACATATTTTATTTGAAATATTTTACTGTTGTGTAATAACTTACCAATCACTATAACTTGTCACATACAAAGCAGAATATCACAGTTCATCAAATAACATTCAGAAAGTGGATGCACAAGCAGAATGTTCATAGAAGCTGTTTTAATGGAAACTGTCTCCCTTCTAACTATGTTTTCTTCCTCCCTGTTCACAACTTTCTTCCTCCCTTGCTCTTGAAACCTCATAACTTTTGTCTACATTCCCCTCAGCTCGGGAGTTGTCAGATGAAGAGAAACAGACTGTGATGATGACTGAAGAGTTTCATGGCTTCTTTGACCGATCATCGCGCATCATTGAGCGTGCATTGGCAGAAGACACAAACCTCTTTGTTGATTACTCCCACGACTACGAAGAGGATGGAGAAGCGTGAGTTATCTGTCTCCTTTGTTTTTGTGTTTAGTGTTGTCTGGCTGTGGCAGTCACCTTTCTTTGTCCTTGTTTTTGTGTTAGTGTTTTTATTTATTCAATAATTCTTTTTATTCCTGAGTTTCTTCTGTGTATTTTATAATCCACATTGATTATGCCTTGAGTGCATTTAGCACATCTTATAGTGCAACAGTGATCTCATTCTTTCCTCCCTCACTTGTAGCAATGAGTCCGGAGGAGTTAAATTGTCTCTCAACCGATGGTTCTATGATGAGCGTTGGTCACGTAATCGCTGCATCACCTGCATGGACTGGTCACCACAGTACCCAGAGCTGCTGGTGGCAAGGTAAGGTCACATCATTACCACCTCACTTTGGAGGTCATCATATGGATAATTCTGCAAATTGACCTTGAAATTAATGGAGTGTATTGCCACTTTTCACGATATATTTAAAAATTAGCCTGTGGTGGGGGCTACACGAGTTTATTATGTTTCATCATTTGTAGATTAGATAGTGTAGTTCTGGTAGTTCCCACAAACATCTTCGTAAAAACTATTGTGATGGTGTTTGGTGTGTTTGTAATGGTCGTTCATCTTGGTACAGTTACAACAACAATGATGACTCACCGCATGACCCTGACGGTGTGGCACTGGTGTGGAATACCAAGTTTAAGAAGGATACACCAGAGTACATCTTCCATTGTCAGTCTCCAGTGATGTCAGCCACCTTTGCCAGGTTAGTGTACAGATGCCTCGGCTCCTTGGCTGTCTATCTATCAATAGCTGACACCTGTTTCTAAGAACACCCCCGAGGGCCCACGGGATGGCCAAAGGAGTCTCTCCTTTTATCCTTGTCCTAATATTCCTTCCTTGCATGCTGTACACTTCTTATTCTCCTTTTTCCCTATATATAGTTTCTAACTATATATAGATAAAATACTATGCATTCTTAATGCATTATTTTAATAGATGCAATATTGTGGTAAATTCCAATCAGCTATTCAATCCCATTGAGCATCAACAATCTCCTCGCTTTTCACCAGATTCCATCCCAATTTGATAGTGGGAGGAACCTACTCCGGGCAGATTGTGCTGTGGGACAACCGAAGTCAGAAGCGAACCCCAGTGCAGCGCAGTCCACTGTCTGCTGCTGCTCACACGGTTAGTCCAATCTGTTTGACTGTCCTTTCTTTCTCCTCATTTATTGTATTGTATGTGTAGTAATCCTTGCAGCCAAATGGATTTGTTTTAAATGATTAGGACAATGAACAAAAAGAAAATGCTTCATCACCTCGCCCTTAAAAGTATATAGTAAAAGCATTATAAAGGAAAGACCACTTTAGTTCCAGAAGTGTCTTGATGTTCCTCTCTTAAAGGACCTCAAGTCAGATTGTTCTAGAATTTACCATTTATAGCAACATCTCTGATCCATTTTTTCTGTTTCTGTGAAATTATTTCAAATTCCTATATAAAGACAATGTTGTTTGGTTCCTGCCATAGTGTTGTTTCCGTTGCAGCATCCAGTGTACTGCATGAAGGTGGTGGGGACTCAGAATGCTCACAACCTAATCAGCGTTAGTACTGATGGCAAGATGTGTTCATGGTCCCTGGACATGTTTTCTCAGCCACAGGTAAGCAGAATACACCTCATCACACCTCATCACTTGATCTTGAGAGGAAAAGGAAAGGAAGAGTGGGATGGAGGATGTGCAAAGACAGGATTAACAAGATTTTAACCATAAGTTTATGATTTGATCAAATCAAGATTATTTATCATAGGTTTGAGTTGAATGACAGTGAAAAGTTTTTGCATAGAGATATGTTGGTGTCATGTTGAGTTAGCTGAATTCTTTAAAGTTATGCTCTCAATTCCCTTTGCATTGCTGTTGTATAAACTAAAATAGTAAATAACAATGATGAGTGAAATGAAACTGAGTGTTTCTCTTCATGCAACCATCCCTTGCAGGAATCCATGGAACTGCAACACAAGCAGTCACGTCCCGTGGCTGTCACCTGCATGGCTTTCCCTCACGCTGATGTGAACAACTTCATTGTTGGGTCAGAGGAAGGAGCGGTCTTCACAGGTATGAGGAAAAACATTGGTTCATCTGTTGACCAACCTATATGTGTTTTGTTCTGTCTCTTCTTTCATCTACAAATGGTCCCTTTTCCACCTGCTTCTACCAATGCAATTTCTTTTTGTATAACCTTTTCTTTCCTTTAATTCTCTCATTTGTATTCCATTAAAACCGACCACAACATACATTTGACCTACACACACATATTGTTGTAATCTTTCCTTCATCCTCGACTAAGAGTGTTGTGTGTTACAGCGTGTCGGCACGGCAGCAAGGCAGGTATTGTGGATGCCTACGAGGGACACCAAGGCCCAGTGACAGGGATCAGCACCCACTCCACGCCTGGCTCCATTGATTTCTCACACCTCTTCC
Source organism: Metacarcinus magister (assembly GCA_029783475.1). Classification (NCBI taxonomy): domain Eukaryota; kingdom Metazoa; phylum Arthropoda; class Malacostraca; order Decapoda; family Cancridae; genus Metacarcinus; species Metacarcinus magister. The sequence goes on along the minus strand of JAPQNM010000011.1, from coordinate 1,912,905 downwards.
TCACTTCCTCCATTGACTGGACAGTCAAACTATGGTCTGTCAAGGTAAACAAACAGCTGCACCCTCATTTATGTGTGTGTGTGTGTGTGTGAATGCATAGATTGATTACTCATAATATAAGCTCATTAGTACACTTGAATTCTTACACATGCAGACATAAATTTGTGTATAAAGCTTAAGTGATATCACTTTGTATGAAAAGGTTGTCCAAGACTTGTTATTTTCATATACATATGTGATACAATAGAGGCCAGATGTAAGTTGTATACTGCTAGTCAGTACTTTTACTTAGAAATGATCATTAATTTTTCACCACATTGAAGTCATAATTGATTATGATGGTCGTCAGTTTCAATAGAATGTTGCTTTTGAGCAGCTTTGCTTCCTTGAGTAGCGGTCACTTCTTTCAAACTATAACAACACTTTGTGTTCATTTGTGTAACACATGATTCTCTTGTTGTGTTCCATTTGGGACTCAACAGCACTGGTCCATGAAGGTAAGCGCCAAGTACACCACAACAGCAAACATTCTTTTTGCTAAGCATGAATGTCTTTTACTCTGTGTCTGAGAACTGAACTGTTTATCTTTGCAACACTCCTGTTATGATAGTGTCTTAGCTTAGTGTTACACAGACACTTTATTGTGGTGACATACCTCCATTGGGTCATGGTAAAGTAGACCATATGATGTGGTATTGTGTGTGTAAAATTATTTTTGTGTATCATGCACAATGTATGGTATTAGCAGTTCTGGAAGAGTTCTGGCATCACGAGAAGCTTGTTGATCAAGTGCAACTAAGAATGCAAACTGTAACTGGTATTACTGTGTATTTTCTGAAGGTTTCTTGAAGCAAGCAGAAACTGTAATTTTTGAGTCAAAGCAGATGTTAATAGACATTTTCAAGGTTTTGAAGTCATTATCACTTAGACTTGAGAGGATTTCAAACTTCCTTGCTTGCGCATGTACCACAACGCTTATATAAACTATTCTGCCACAATGCCTTATACTACTTAATAGTGTGGCAGATTTCTCTTGCTTACCGGGTGTTTTGAAGAGGGACGGCACTGTTCTCAAAGGATTTACACGTGTGAAAGGGTCATCAGTAAGACCAGTCACCACCGCCACCAAAATAAGTCACAAATACCACTGATGATCATGAGCCATTTACTGCATTTATTTTTTTCATATCACACACACACACACACACACACACATTTATATCTATATACACACACCCAGTGGACGTGTGCATTTTTAATGTTTGTCACGGATTCACACCACCACTGTATTTTGAGAACTTGCCTTGCAGTGGGTTACTATTACAGTCAAAAGTTGAGGAAGTAAGTTCCTCCCTCTCCTGCTTTCGTCCTTCACTCTCCCTGTACTAATAGGCATTAAGTAAAATGATGTGTAACATAAGCCCAAGTGGTAGTCTAGATATTTTTTCTGTATTATCTGATCATCTGTATCAAACATTTTTTCCCTAGCAACTAGTGCAGTCAGGCCTACAGCTTTCCCAACAAATTTAATGTTTGAAAAGGAAGACCCATTGCCTATGAGCTTTTTGTCATCACCATCACTCCCCCAGCCATTCTGAGATATCATTTGCCTCCCTGAAGCTTTCAATTGTCCCTCATGCTTGTGGTAAGATGGTCTGGTTATGTGGATTTCATCCTCCCCTCACTTTGAAACCTGTTATCAAACAAAATCTACATATTATACTCAAATGTGTTTTGACTGGAGTCATATTGAAATTTCAATAGATATCTCAGCAAAATGCTTGTCTTTTCCGTTTATTTGTGAATTAATCTTTCATGACTGGTAACTGTTTCACCTCGACTTTATACAATTTTATTCATGGAGAGATATACACAAATATTGATACACAATTTTAAAGTTCCTTTCTTCTCCTTTGCCCTCCTAGAACATGTTTTTTCCTAGTCACCTGTTTCACCGTGTTCACTGCCTTTCAGGAGACCAAGCCGCTCTACTCCTTTGAAGACAATGGGGACTACGTGTATGAGGTTGCCTGGTCCCCCATCCACCCAGCACTCTTCACCACCGTTGATGGTTCAGGAAGGATTGACCTTTGGAACTTAAATCAAGATACTGAGGTGAATTAGCTTACACAAACACTTTTTTGTTGTCTTTTCATAGTGTTGAATATTTTATTAATACAGGAGACGCATTGATGGGTCATCGCACCACAACCTCCAATTCACACGTGTGGCTATATATGTCACTGCTTTCATTTCAGGAAAATAATGATGGATTTATTTTATTGTAGTAACTAAAATGAACATGGTTTATAATATGAATGATGATGTCTGACAGGTTCCCACGGCAAGTACAGTGGTGGAGGGCAACCCAGCCCTCAACAGAGTCTCTTGGACCAACTCTGGCCAACAGATCACTGTTGGAGATGACATGGGCAAGATCTGGATATATGATGTTGGAGAGGTGAGCATCTGCACTGCATGCAATGTACTTAGCCTACCATTCTGTACATTTTCAAACACAATAACTGGAGAAAAGCTTCATAATGAACAGTTTTCTTTGCCACAAAGGCTCTCTTGCCCAGAAGATATTCTCTCTCTCTGATCAACATGATGTTTACACCACAGCCTCCTACATAAGATCAAGAATATATTTCCAAATTCTTGGTTTGTTCATACTTCTTTCTTCCATCAGCAACTGGCTCTGCCTCGTGCCGATGACTGGGCCCGGCTGGTGCACACCCTCGGGGAACTCAAAAACAACCAGACTGAAGATGATCATTCTACCAGACATTATGAGTCATCCTTCTCTTCCCTCACGTCCCTCTCCTCCTCCCCGCTCAGATAGACATGGTGTTGGGTAGAGCCTATACAATTGAGAATCCATTATTGTTTGGCTGTATTTATCAAGTGCCAGAACATAGTTCATAGATAACATAAATGTATGAGTTTTCAGATGATATTTATAGTGAAACAAAGTTTATTAAATGAGCTTAAAATATATCATGTGTAAGACGCTGTATCTAACAGTATTCTGCAGCAAGCTGTGAACTAAATATCCACCAAACAACATTTAATTATGAACATTTCATATGCAGTAAGATATATAAGTTCAGAGTTAATCAGCTGGCATCTATTAAGTTAACATAATAAGTAAACGACGAACTTCCAAAAATGTTAATATATTTAAATTAATTTGCTAAGAGGAAGTCCTTTGTCATGTATCTTTACTTTACTAAAAATATTTTAATTTCAGATAACCTTAGGGAAGTTTTTTTGGGGAATTTGAATGCACTGTTGCTTTGGAAGTGAAATAGTTTGATAATTTTAGTTTTGGTCCTTCTTGTTTCTTACTGCAAGTGTGATGTTTTTATACATGTATATATATATAGAAAGAGAAATATAAGTAAATGTTACATCAACAGCATGTGTATATATAACCAAATATTTCCAAATGACTGTAATACAGCAGCAATGGGAAGTATTAAACATTAGTGTGCATTACTCGCATACACAAAAAACATGAGGGGATGAGTTAAAGAAAGTTTGACAATAATGAGAGGCCAGGAAGAAAGGAGAAAAGAAACTATATACTTGTTTGGAAGATGGAGTAGAATATGTGGAGGAAGCAATAGTGGAATGAATGGAGTGAGATTTGAGGACTCTAGGACTGCTGGATCAGATCTTTTCACTCAAGATGGTAGTTGAAAAAATGGTAAGAAAAGGGAAGAAAGTTTGCGCTGCATTCATGGATCTTACGAAAGCATACAACATTATTATCCCTTTGAAATCTTTGAATTCTTATATATGGCTATGACTCTTTTGACTGTACCTGGACTGGTAAGACAAATGAAGAGTAGATATGGAAGTTGTGAGATGCAGGTGAAAAGCTTAGAAGGTCAGTGTAAGGTTTGCAGTAAAGACGTAAAGGACAATGATAAAGGCTTGCAATGTGACAAATGCAAGCGATGGTCTCACACTAGCTGTGAAAAAAAAACTAGTGACGAGCTATATACAGTTCTGCAGGAATGTGAGGAAGAACTGTGGTTGTGTGGGGATTGCAAAGCCCAGGTGGTAGATAAGTTTGGAGGAGGTTAGGAGGCTTAGGCAAGAGGAAGAAGGAATTAGAGGGAATGGGTGAAAACCTTGGAATGTGATACTAAAAACCTTCAGCAGTAAGTGAGGGACATGGAAAACGCACAGGCAGGTAAGGTGTAAAGGGGACTGGAGGCTCCTGAAGTTGTTGAGGTAGTAGCAAAGATAATGGAGCGCCTGCGGAAGGTTAAGCGGGACACGAGGAAGGTGCGTGTATGGTGTGTCAGTGGTAGGAGTCATGAGACGCCCAAGGGAGAACAAAGGGTATAAAGAGATAAGAATAGAGAGTAATAGGAGTTTCTGGGGAAAATGTGATATGCTAAGTGTAGAAACTAGGGTGTGTATTTAGAGTATGCACTTTTTTTGTTGTTTGTTTTCCCCCTGACTGGAGCTGCCGTTACAAGGCCAGACTTCAAGATCAAGAGTGTTTAGTTGATATAGTCATGTGAGGTACAGTATCCCTGAAATCCTATTATTCACGACGTATATGTTTATGCTGACTGTCTCGTTTACTGAGTGCCTCTGAAAATATAAAGGAATGCAAATGATATGTGTATGGTGTTAGAAAAACGCACTTTTAATCAGTTGAGGAAGAAATCAGCTGGAAGTGGTGTGGAAGTGGAACATTTGTTTCGTTCAGCATGTGAGAAAGACGCCTATTTATTTTTATTAAGGATAAAGTATCAGCATTAAAGAAGACTAATGAGTGCCGTAGCGAGGCCCAATGTAATGAAGGACACCTACAAACTGTTGGACATTATATCATGGTCGGAGTCGGAGGGAGAAGGTGTCCAGGTGGCGCCGCTCAAACCATCACACCCACCACAGAGGAAGAAAAGACTGAAAAGGTAACAATAATTACACCAACCTTTCAAACACATCATAACGAATTGTAGTAGTAAAGCTAAACATTATATAGGATAATATGGTTTAATCTAGACTCCTTCCACGACCTTATTTTTAATTTTTTTTTCTAAACTTCTACATGAACCTTTGAATACTTGTAAGACTTTCAATATAAAGTGTGGAAGAAGTGTTAGTAAATTTGCAGTTTAAGCCAATACCACTATTCTTGTTTTTCTTTTCCCTTATAGCTAATAAGCTTGGGAACCGCTTGGAAAAGCAGAGTTTTAGGGTGGGGGAAGCAAATATAGACCATATATGACAAGCCGAAAAATCTAAGTTTAAAAACCAATTTTTTTAGTAAAAAAAAAAAATTCTTATATAACCGAACCAGATTCCTCCAAAACCACAACCTTAACTTAAAGTAAAGTGACTCAAGGGGAATAGAGCCCCCAGACCCCTCAACCTAACCTAACCTAAACTGAACTCACGTAGCAACTTCTTAACGGAGGTGGGCAAGATCCCCCAAACCCAACCTAACCTAAATTGAACTCACGTAATAACCTCTTAACTGGGAGGGGCAAGCTCCCCCAGACCCCCCAAACTTAGCTTAACCTAGCCTGGGAGTTTCGCCCTCCATGGACCCCCCATCAAAGTAAACCATACAGAACAACCTATTTTAAATTATGATAAATACCTTAATTAGAAGTACTAGATGGTCCAGCCTCGGGGCTGACTTCAAAGTGTTCTACCTCGTTGACTGGTACAGGAGGTTGTTGTAAAGGCTGGAGTAAGGACTGTGTCTTGTAGAGGCAAGCACCAGCCTCCAAGAATCAGTGGCAGTGGTGTTGGTAATTTTCTAGTGTGAATAAATATCTAGCAAATTATTGTTCAAAGTACTCGCACTTCTTTGTAGACTCCTTGCTAAATCTGCATAACTACAGCTCTGAGGTGATCTGTATAATATTTTAGTATTGCACAGGATACGTACAGTACTGAACATCTGTGAAGGTTTGACAATATATAATATGAGGGACCTAAAACCTTCAATGTCCCACCAAAGGAGGTGAGGAGCATTACTGGGTGTTCAGTACAGAAATTCAAGTCTGGTGTGGACAAGTTCCTGTTGATGGTGCCAGAAGAAACCACCAGTGCTGGGCTATACTGCCAGGTGCTGGACCTACAACACCATACTGGATCAGGTGGACCTCAGGGATTGGGACGCTAGGATTGGGAGCAACTGTGAGGCACAGTCCTCAACACTATACCAAGAATACCATGGACCACTTTGATCAGAGGCAAAATCCTGACTACCTACTGCTTCATTTTAAATTTATCAAACCAAACCTTGTAACCTGACCTAACCTATCATGACCTATCGTAACCTAGGCTACTATAGGTTATGTCAGGTTACAAATGGTTCAATTTGATTTATATCAAGTAGAGCAGTCTGGAGTCAGGACTTTATCTGAGAGCAATGCAGTCTTATTATCTAGAATTACCGAGGGTTTTGTGAAGTTGACCACACACTGAAACCTGTATAGAAGTTCAGTACAGTATGTATCCAGTGAAAAACTAGAATATTATACAGATTGGCTTGGAGTTATTATTGTGTAGATATACCAACTGGTTATGTTGTGTCACCTGGCAGGCGTGAGCGTGACCTCCTCCGAGTGTCCCCAAACCACCTTGATGAAGAGGCTGAACGTTGGTGCGGCTGTGTCACTATTGGTGTTGGGGGTCATGGATGCTGTCCTACCCAGACCAGTGCTGGGGAGGCTGTGCGGTCAGCCATGCTGCTAGTATCCCTGGCTGGCCTCTCACTGCTCACCTGGCTAGCACTGCACCTGCAGAACCGTATGGATACCACACAACGGATCATTACCACAGGTAGGTTGGTGGTTATCCAACGGGTAATGCATAATTAACTATGGAGGAGTACCTTATGACCTCAAATGCTTAGGTATGAAGTCATCATCATCATCTTGTACTTGGACTTGGGTTGAGAGTCGCCCAGTGTAGAGTGTCGATGCAGCCTTTGATCAGCGTTCCCCCACACACACTTGCTGGAACAAGTAAAAAAAAAAAGGGGCAAGAAACAAAAAAATTTCACTTCTAACCTCTACCAACATCACTTATATTTCCCCCCCCCAATCACTAAGGGGGCCCTGGCTCTCATTCCCTTCCATTCGTGTTCTCCGTGCATTCTCTAAAAACTCTTTCACACTTTCTACCACACGAATGTCTCACCTTCACTCAGTACTCGGCCTCAGCACATACTCCGCCTGCCTACTAACACACCTCTCCCTCTCATCACATTCCATTCTTCCACTCGTTTCTTCTGCCACTAGCCCTAACATCTTTGTTCTTGCATACTCATACCTCTCCCATTCCATCATCAAGTGTTCCACAGTTTCATCCACCCCTTACTCACACATCATACATAACTTACTTCCGCCATTCTTCCATCTTTACACATGGCAATTTACCTTTAATGATTTTGTCTGGGCTCTGTAAAGTAAATCCCCCTCATGGCTGCCATCATAGAAACTTCCATACCTTAGCTGCTCCTTCCCTCTATAGTCTATACCATTCCAGTGTTGATTTCGATTTCTCACTCATTCTCTTAGCTATTATTTTTCCCTTCTCTTCCACATGCTAATTTATTTCCCATTTGCACCTATTGCACCTCTCACAAACATTCCCAGTTCTCCCATTCACATTTCCACTTTTATTGAATGTTTCATCCACTTTCCTTGCATATTCCATTCATAGAGTAAGTAGAGTAAAAGGACCCAGTGTTTGGTATCAGTATCAAGGGTGATGTGGGTGAAAGTAAAGTTTGGTAGAGAGTTGTGAGTGTTTGTGTGTGCATATGGTCCTGGTAGTGAGAGGATGAAACAGAAAGGGAAACCTTGTGGAATGATTTGGATGATTGTGTGCAGAGTTTTGGAGTTAATGTGAGTATTGTGTTGTTAGGAGATCAAAATACTTGTGTAGGTAATGAGGTAGTTGAAGACTTGGTTGGTAGACACGGGATGTTTGGGAGAAATTAGAATGGAGAAAGAATGATAGAACTCTGTGCAGAGAGGGAGTTGGTGGTGGGAAACACCTTGTCCAAGAAGAAGAATATATACAAGTATATATGGATGAGACAAGACAATGGAAGAATAGTAGATAGAACAATGCTAGACTATGTGGTTGTGTTTAGGAAAGTTAGTAGATGTGAGAGTTTTTAGAGGGGAATGGAGAGGTATGTCCGACCACTTCCTTGTGGAGGGAAAGCTGAGGATAGGAATGAAGTGGGTGAATACTAGATAAGTGGAGGAGGCAAAG
>JAPQNM010000011.1:1892134-1894634 GCA_029783475.1 Metacarcinus magister | reverse complement strand
ACGACCCTTCGTCGCCCCTTCTGCAGTAGTCTCCGCTCAAGTGAGTCTACCGGAGTGAGTATCATTGCCTGTTCCTGTCCGTCTCGACGTCGACATAATCAAATCATCACGGATCATCGGGAACCCTCTCTCCCTCAAAATGCATCGTCTACTTCAAGTAACCAGTCCGTGTGGAGGCCCCTCATTCCTCCACTCGGGGCTGTATCCTCTTCAGGCAGTCAGCAAGTGGAAGTACTTTCCCCCTGCCTCCTCATCAGTCTCTTCAGGCAGTCAGCAAGTGGAAGTACTTCCCCCCTGCCTCCTCATCAGTCTCTTCAGGCAGTCAGCAAGTGGAAGTACTTTCCCCCTGCCTCCTCATCAGTCTCTTCAGGCAGTCAATCAAAGTGGAAGTCCTTCCCCCTGCCTCCTCCACATCAAGTGAGTTCAAATCAAGCTAGCTAGAGTAGAAGCAGTCATTCAGTACCTCTACTCGTGTTGCCTTCAGGGAGCCAGCTCAAGTGGGACACTCATCTTCCACTCCAGCTGATTCCTCCACAATATCGTGTGGATCACTACTCAAATCATCACGGATCATCATCACCCTCTCCCTCCTTGGCTGAACGTGTCATCTCTCAGACACCTTTCCTCAACGGACGTGATCCCTAATATATCTGCAGCCTCCACATCAAGTACATCTTCACGAAATTAGGTATTTCTTAATTATCATTCCCAGGGAAGCGCTGTCATCCGCTCCCATTTCTATGTACCTTCTACTTCAAAATTCGTGTAAATAGATCTTGCTATTCAGCTGTATCACGTATTCATCGTATCAATTCAAATTCGTGTAAATTGCTCATATCATATTTCTGTGTCGTTTTCTACATGTATATATATGTATGTTTCCTGTGTCGTTTTCTATATATATATTCTGTATATTCATATTCAATTCTATGTACTCGTATTCATGTGTTGTTTGTTGCATTGTATAATTCCAAACAACTTCATTTTCAACATTCCCCCTCTGTCTTTTCTTAACATACGAGGACGTATGTTTCCAAGGGGAGAAGCATTGTATCATTCTATCTATAAATAGTAGTTATAATCCTCTGTATTAGAAGCCACGAGAGAGAAAGTTGATACATCCCTGCACCTGGCCTAGTCTTAATCCCAGGAGATGGCGACCCTTCCAATTATCGGATTAACAGGTTCATGTTTTCTCAAAACTCCCTAGAGTCCTATATCACCTTTCCCGCAGGTGTTCACGAACTGTGGATATCACTCCTTATCCTTCATCCCTCGACCCAGTCAAAGTTCTCTGTCACTCATCAGTTCACGGCAAGCAGTCAGTCTGGATAGAGGTCCTTCATCCCTCTATCCAGGCTGCTATCAGATCAAAATCAGATCACCTTCAGACTCTGGCGAGATCAGTCATTCGGTCCTCTCAGTCACGACTTCAACTCAAACCTCTCTCGGCTACATCATAACAATCAATCGGTATAAACAAATCAAGATCTCAAGAATTATCAACCTTTGTGTTACCATTCCTTGCCTTGGAATGGAGAAACGAATCATCAAATCGATTCTAAAATACACACACACACACACACACACACACACACACACTAGAATATGAAAAAGAGAAAGCAGAATTGATTAGTGCACAAATTATGACATTAAAGTGTGTTTTTCCACCCACAGGATGTTCAATCTTCCCTTAAAGTGATCAAGAAGGACCACAACAAACTGTCTTTTGATGTGAAGGAGACTGCCACCACCATTGACAGGCTGAGGGTGAGTGCCAGACTCATTCTTATCAGTATACTAACCAAGTTTGAAGTAATATTCCTTTATTTAATACTCACTATTGTTGCTATCATTACCTAGCTGGCCAGGGCATCTAGTTTAGTGCAACAGTTTGAGGTGTTCTCCTTATCCTGTGTAGCCAGCGTTATGTTGCAGTGTTTTTACAGTGGTTCATTGCAATGTTGCAGGAAGATATCTCTGTGCTGAAGAACCAGACTGTGATGGAACACGTAAGTGGCGGAGGCTCACCCCTCACCCTTGGGGAGAGTGTGTTAGAACTGAGGGAAATGATGAACTCTCTCACCACTACCATTATCTCCATCAATGCTTCCTTCACCAAGCAGGCTACTGACACCTCCATCACCAATCACAGACTTCAGGTGAGTGTAGATATAGAAGACGAAAAAAAATATTGTTATTATCTATCATTATTGTTGTTATTATCAGATGAGATGCAGGTAGGGAGAGGGCATGAGTTGAATATGAAGCAGCAGGGTAAACCTTGTGATTCTGTTGTGGCTACAACCCCGCCCTCGACCCCACTTGGGTGACTGACCTGACATGCAGTGTTTGCTCTGTACTTCTCTTCTCCTATGGGGTCCTTGGTCCCTAGTGTATATATATATATATATATATATATATATATATATATATATATATATATATATATATAGATAGATAGATAGATAGATAGATAGATAGATAGATAGATAGATAG
>JAPQNM010000011.1:1859634-1887134 GCA_029783475.1 Metacarcinus magister | reverse complement strand
AGTTCCTCATTGCATTTCACATTGCAGTCCCAGTCGAGGATAGTGTTATGGCAGCATGTGGGTGATCTTTGGCCAGCTCGTCGTGGGACTTGAACTTGGGACTCTGAGCTGGTCTGCCCACACGCTAGCCACTAGGCCACCGCCTCCCCATATTCCTACCATTATCACAAATTGTTAATTTTCTTTCTAGAAAATATCCACTCCCATAGAAATGACCTCCCCTGCCTACTCTATGTTCTTCCAAATCTGATAGACCAACTTAAATCTTACGTCTCCCACTTTATTTCACTACAGTTAAAATCTCCCACCAGTGTTACTCTTTGACTGCTTTTAATAATCTTTTCTAAGCTCTCTAGGGTATCTTCTATTATTTCTTCATGTTCTTCCTTAGTCCAATTTTTTGTTTTTGTGGGTACATATGCAACTACCATTTTTTGGCTTTCTCCATATTCCATATTCTACATTTTTAACTTTTATCTTAGATTTTATCATTAGCATCACACCCCACCCCCTTTTTTATTTTATTTTATTTTATTATTATTATTTATTTTTTTTGTGAGTGTGTGTGCGTGCGTGCGCGTGTGTGTGTGTGCATCCCATGTTACACAGTACACATACAGCAAGTGTGCCTATCCCAATGTTTTGAGTGATGCATTGGGTAACTATAGGACAGGTCTGTTTTGCAGGTCAAGTTGGCCTTGTCCCAAGCTTGGATGAATCATTGCTTATATACATTAAAGTGCATTTCATGATGGCTTAAGGCTACTGAACCATCTTTATCTGATACTGTGTTCCCTCCAGAAACTCCCTCCAAGGAGGTGACCAGAACAGGTTAGTATATATTTATCTGATGCTTTGTACCCTCCGCAGCTTCCTGTGTTCCTCTGTGATTTCTTGTGTCACACATTGCCTCACTATATCTATCTAACTCAGAGAGGTAGTCTCTATCACTCCCTCACTGTGTGGGTGTTTCCAGTGAATTTGGTGAACCATTTGGATAAGCAAGTATTGTTATCTGTCTGTAATGTATTGAATGCAAAGCATCTTTCTCATAATATGTAAGTATTATTTCTTTGGCCATCATGAGGTGATCTGTAATGGTGAATTTTGTCCTTCCCTAGAGTATGGTGCCATTAGTCACTAGTGTGGGTTTTGTTCCTCCCTAGAGTATGGTGCCATTAGTCACTAGTGTGGGTTTTGTTCCTCCCTAGAGTATGGTGCCATTAGTCACTGTACAGTGGGTTTTGTTCCTCCTTGGAGTGTGGTGCCATTAGTCATTGTACTATAGTATAGACAGTTTCTTCTAAGTCATGGTTCTTCTTTTTCAATAGGAATCTAAATAATTTCCAAATCATAATTTTCTTTTCCCCATAGGAATTTATAATTCAATTTCGTTGATACCCTGGGCACATTATTTTGTCCAAAATGAGCATTATAGAATACATAATATGTAGTTGAACAAGGCTGACACATACAGTCATGCAAGGACTTTTTTTCAAAATGATAAGGTATAGTGACAGGTTTTCACTCATTTCCATGCCAAGAGTGTGTATCCTGAAAATTAAGAATGAAAATGTTTGTTGAAAACAACGATGGAGAGCAAGAAATGTACTGTCTTCATATATTTTCATCCTTATAGTGAGGATGCAAGTTGTTGCCATAAATTGAGTAATTTTATCAATGACCAGTCCAGTATGTTTTTATAAGAGACCTCAGAGAGAGAGAGAGAGAGAGAGAATATTTGTGGGACCTAACAGTAGTACAGGAAATATATACATGTATATTATATATGTGTATGTGTATATATATATATATATATATATATATATATATATATATATATATATATATATATATATATATATATAAGAGAAAGAGGGGTGGAGAGGAAGAACACTGATCAAAGGATATAGTTTTGTTTCCTGATGTTATTGCACCAAAACTATTTTGTATTTACCTTCTGAGAAATGTTGTAACTATAAGATAAACGTAATAGTAGTTAATTGATAGAGTGTTGCAAGGTGATCTATTCTCTCTCTCTCTCTCTCTCTCTCTCTCTCTCTCTCTCTCTCTCTCTCTCTCTCTCTCTCTCTCTCTCTCTCTCTCTCTCTCTCTCTCTCTCTCTTTGTGTAGTTGGATCCTGGCTCATGGTAGCTTCGTGGTAAGGGGTAGTGGTCTCGTTAACCCTAGCAGAACTAAATGGTATATAGCTACCTAGTTTGGGGGCATTATTTAATCATCCTTTTAATCTGTCCAAAGAGCTCTTATCTTTGCTTTAAATTTTGATGAAATTATGTTCCTGTGTCACAGTTTTTGCGTACCACTTAAACTTTTGATGATATGTACATCATTTCCTGCTTGATCCAGAAAAAAAACCAGATTGTCTTTGCAAGTTTTGTCAGCTTTGATGTTAAATATTTCAGTGCTTATAAGATTAGACATTTGTAAATATTTTATTATTGTGTGTAGAGTAGATCATGTTTTTTTTTGTCATTAGTGTTTTACTTGGTAGAGAAAAAATTGAGTAAGGACCATTTCCTTCACATATTCATGGCAGAGGCATGTATAGTTATTTCAGTGGCAATAAAGTCTATATATTGTTATTGGCATTCAGTTTTAAGTGAGGTACATTTCCTTTTATTCTGTCATTAGCTCTGTTATAGGCATTCAGTTTTCAGTACAATATAGGATACCCATTCCATGTGGACAAGTTGAAAATTACAATCCATGATAGCAGAGGTCCTCATACTTTTGTGGGTGCAAGTATATGTACATATTTTTCTACGATAGAGGCTCAGTTACTTTGTAAGGGAAAGAAAAAAAAGGAGGCACTTGCCAAATGCATATATTAAACTACCCTAAAGAACAAGACAAAGTACCTTGGGTACATAAACTACAAACTACAAACTCCACAAAGTAATTGGCATCTCCCATGGCGGGGTTCACAAAAAAAATTATCAGAGAGAGAGCATTAATTACTACTTTCATATGATGTGAGGAAGATATTTATATACCTCAAGTTTGAAAATGTTGATGGAGGAAAAGCAGTTATAACTAATAACAATACGTAACCAGTTGCAATATATTTACAGTATATATATATATATATATATATATATATATATATATATATATATATATATATATATATATATATATATATATACATATAGTACAAATGTTCTTTGTAATTGAGAAGTGTTAGGGAGAGGAAGTACTATAGTCATTCATTTTTTACGTAAACCACATGCTTTTCGAGTTATTCAATAAAACGTCATTTCGAGAAAAAATGCGGAGTTGGACTGCCTAATGTTGTTTTAGAAAATCGTTTCCCCCATACAAACTAATGTTTAAGGCACAGGCACATTAGAACTGAATGGCAGAAACAAGGATAAGAACATAAGAAATGAGGAGACTGCAAGAAGCCAGTTGGTGACCTACACGAGGCAGTTCCTTGTCTCCCACCCTTGGAATACTCAAATATTTATCCATCCCACCTGTCATCCCTATCCATACTCTCATCCAACCGTCTTTTAAAGCTACCTATTGACTCAGTACTTACTACGTGTCTACCCAGCCTATTCCAATCATTCACCACTCTGTTAGTGAACCAATATCTACCTAGGTCTATCCTGAATCCAAGTTTTTCTAGCTTGTACCCATTTCCACGTGTCCTATCCTGACTACTAATTTCTAAAACCTGATCAATGTTTCCCTTATTAATTCCTTTTACCCATTTGAAAATCTCAATCATATCCCGTCTTCCCCTCCTCCTCTTTAGGGAGTAGAGATTAAGGCGTTTTAATCTATCTTTGTAGGGTAAATTTCTCAGCCCCTGAATCATCTTGGTCATTCTTCTCTGAACTGCCTCCAAGGATGAACAGGAGCAGAGCTGTGGATTATGTGAGGGAGTAAAGGAAACGGTAGAACATATGGTATTGGTTTGTGATAGATACGAAGAAGAGAGGAGACAGCTGGTAGAAGGAATTACAGAGATTATTGGTGAGGAAGAATGGAGCAAGAGACTAGATGGAGTGGATGGAGGAGTCACTACTGTACTGAAAGAGTGGTGAAGTGTACTAAAAAGTTTCTACTGCAGAGTTGGGAAAGGAGAAAGAGATTGACTAAGCAAAATTGAGCAGCAAAATCTACAGAAAGAGATAGAAGAAAGAAGTGGACGGGAGACGACTTACAAAGCAATATAAATGCGGAGTAGGTCAAAAGAAGAAGAAGAAGAAGAAAGTGGTCGGTGGTCGGTGGTCGCGGCATCAGCTGATAACATGAAGGCAGGGATAAAAAGTTGAGACGTGAGGCAGACAACCTGACGAGGATAAGTTAGCAGCACATGTTCGCCCTTGTTGCCTTTCAGCGTGACTCCTAAGTATCTTCAGTATCCCTTGAGCATGAAGTCTGCCCAGAACCAACATATCACGGGGCCAGTGTTGAGGTAACCTTTGTGTGGAGAATAATACATTCCGTTTAGCGTGAAGCAGAGGTCAATTTTGTTATTCTATGGTTTGTCTATACATATTAAGGCTTATTTTGGTTTGAGTGTAAGGATTTGCATTGTGTGGGAAATTTGACATGCTAATTGATATTTCTATAGTTATCCACTGTAGAGTAATGGTAAATCTGCATAACTACTGCTCTGACGATATTGATATAAATATGAAGGCCTACATACCATACATAGTGTACTCTACATATGTGTGAAGGTTTCAGACGGTGCTCACCATTATAAGCAAATATAGGCAAAAATCTTAAGGTGAAAAAACTAACTTTTGCGTAATGTAATATAAAAAGCTTAAATAACCTAACTTAACCCAACCTAACCTAACTTCAAAGACGTTTTGTGATGTAAATAATGGTGAGCACCGGCTGAAACCTTCACATGTGTGTTGAGTACACTTATGTATAGTATGTACGACTTCATATTTATATTGGTATCGTCCGAGCAGTAGTTATGCAGATTTACCATATTAGCAAAACTAGTTGCTATCGAGAATAAGGTCTTTAGTGTAGAGGCAATAGTTTCGTAGTTGTATCTAATGTAGTTGTAAGGGTTTTTTCATCACCCTATTTTGTAGGTGTGAAAATAGTAATACCTGGTGTTTAATATAATACTGCAGGTGTGTAGGTAATGTGTGGTAAAAGGGTGGGGGGGGGAGGGGTTGACAAGGACACAAACCACAAACCATGGACCTGTACGTGTCTGTTATTTGGGTAATTCACTAAAGTCCAATCCCACCTTATTATTGGTATTTCTTCTTTCAGTTCTTTACAGTACCCTTTAACATACCTTAAAACTAATATAGAGAGTGGAGGAGGAATGCCCCGTTCCTATAGATAATTACTGTTATTTGTATCTTCTAACACCATCTCCATGTCAGTATCTACTCAGACTGGCAAGGGCAAGTGTGTGGCCTGACCTGCATTCCTGGTAGTGTGTTTCTAACAGAAGGTGAGGGCAACACCTTCATGGGTTTTGGCTCAGGTCTGATTATGTTTTGTTTTTCCATGATTGTGATTTTTGTTCTTCTAATGACTTAATGATTTGTTGCTTCTAGTCATTTACTAACGAAACAATTTAGGTGGGACTTAAGGGTAACAAATTTATATGTTGAGGATGCAATGTGAAAATAGAAGTTTAATATTTTGTAGAACTCGTGTGGAATATTAACCTACACTTTACCCATTCAACCGCTACACAAACGGAAGTTTTCTGCATGTGCTCTTTTTATACAAGGTTAGCAGTAGTACAGTACCTGCTCATTACTAATCAATCTTAATCTGTTCTCAGTTATATATATATATATATATATATATATATATATATATATATATATATATATATATATATATATATATATATATATATATATATATGTGATGTGTGTAGTTGGGAGGGTTGGAGATTTTATTATGTTAGAACTTTGTCCAGTGTGTATGTTTGTATATATGTGTGAGTTTATGCATATTCCTGATTTTATATTACTTATCAATATTTAAAGTTGTTGTCCTGTAGAAGTTTATACAAATTGCTTGAAGTTTCTGTGATTTACATGAAAGTACAGCTTTAAGATGTCACTAGATATGAATTCTTTGAAAGCTGCTGCTTCAACATTGCATTTTGCACAATAGAATTATGCCAAAGCAAGATATAAAATATTGCTGTTTGTTCCAGTGGCATCACCCCGCGGCGATCCCTGAGGCAGAACATGACTCTTCTGCAAGCCTCAGAAGAAGGTGGTAAGTAAAGTTTTGTGTTAGGAACAAACTGGTTCTCTGTGCATTGTGAGCAATATACAAATGTATGATAGGAAATTATCAAGTGACATCCATGTTAAACTAACTTCTTCCACTTTATGAAGATTTAATGATATAAAGTAGATTTTTTAGTATAATATTTATTTGGATACTAGTTTAAGCATCCCAATATCCTTCCTTAAGCTTCCTAAACACAGCATCACATCACATGACTCTTCCCAGATGATGCTAAGGAAGGGGAGAAGAGCAGTGTGTCTTGGCTATCACTATGGGAGAACACAGCCTCATGGTGCACACCTTACATACTCATTCCCTCCAGTGCCAAGATTGCTTACTACCTCACCACCCTCCTGGCACTCTCCACCATCCAGCACTACGTGGACCTCCCTCACCTGGACGGCCTCACGGGGAAGTACAGTGTTCTTAACCAGGTAATTGTATTCATCAATGTCATCACCATTTGCATCATGTTGTTAGAATGTAATGATGAAATGCAAGGAGATGGAACTGCCAGAGAAGTTCAACATTGCTCACTAGGTGTTGTATCTGCCATAATCTCTCTACCATTAGCTGTGATTTGATACTTACTTTGTTTCACTGGTAGGTTAAGGGCAAGGGATACATACATCAATGTTAAATGTGTCTTATTTAACTTATTTTTAACATCTCAATTATCTTAGTAGGTTGGTGTTATTGTATAATGTTTATTTAACCTATAGCTTGCTTCTGTCCATAAAAAAAAGACTATATTAGAAAATGTAGATAAGTTTGCTATTTGTTTTTTCAGGTGTTTGTCAAGAAGGGTTGGGGGTTCACCCTTGCCGTGTTCCTTCCCTACCACTTTGTTTCCCTCTTCCTTCGGCCCAAGTTGTGGGTTCCTCTGAAGCGACTCATTGTCCGCTCGGCAGCTACAACCTTCTTCTTCTTCATCTGGTGTCAGGTGACTTGATATGTCCATTACGTGACCATCTGTCTATTGACTATTTATTGATTTTCTGTAACCTGTGTGTGATGAGTGATTTTATTTATTGTATCAAGTGTTTTTACCACATTATTTTGTCTTTAGGTTATTTCTTATCTTTCCATCATCATCATCATCATCAATATTGAGGATGTGGTATAGTAGAAACCTGTTGCTTCTCACACCTATAATTTCATTGCTTGTTGTTTCCTGCAAATGAGTGTCCTTACAGGCACTGGCACCATTAAATTTGATTGCTCACCAGCAAGTTTGTGTGTCTGCTAATTCAAGGTGAACATTGGCTTTAGTTGAAGGGAAACCAGTCCAAATAATGTCCTGGTGGGTGGATTTTGAACCATCACCGTCTCAATTGTGAATGGAGCAGGCAAATTACTGTGTTACTTTGATGCTAATTATCATTATTATTATTATTTTAAGTAACACAAAAGTTATGTTTATTCTGGTTATTGTTTTTCAATCTTTAAATTAGAATTCATCCTTAGTTGCTGCAGAATTTCCAGTTTTATAATATTTTTGGTTCCTTAAACAACAACCAAATGAAGCTTATGTTCATGTTTTGTTTGTTTTTTTCTTTATTTTTTACATCCCATTTAAAGAAATTATTGAAATACTGCAATTCCAAATCTAATAAGTATGACAAAAAGTTTTCAGAAGTGATTTTATTAACATTAGTATTATTTTCTGCTCATTACTAATCTAATAATAATATTTCAGGTTATCTTCCCTGCCATTGATAACTTCTCATCGACTTGTATTACCGTCAACGAGACTCTGACCCTGACCAAGGCTGAGTGTCTGAGTACTGAAGGACGTGAGTACCTCTCCTTTGACATATCAGGACATTCATACCTCCTGACGTACTGTGTCTTGATTATAATGGAAGAGAGTAAAGAAATCCTTTACTTCCTCTGGCTTGGAAGACGGCTGTTTGGTGATAGTGGGCGGGACAAGAAGGAAGACAGCACGTGGCCTGATCTGGACGAGAAACAAGTGAAGTCCTTGAGGAGATGGTTCCCAAAATTGTCCCCGTTTGTGGCAGTCACCTTCGTTAGTATGTGTGTTCTGGCATTACTGTGGGACTTCATGCTGCTGGTGACCACACTGTACTACCATACATTTGCAGAGAAGGTGATTGGCACTGCACTTGCCTTCCTCATGTGGGGCTTCCTGTACAGGGCAGCCTTTCCTTGGCTCTTCACCTTGAACACGTTGAGATCCTAGCATGGCATTGTTTGGCATTGGTTGTGGGATGTATATATTGTTTTTGTTAAGTTCACATACATACTAATATCTTGAAGTTTTAGAGCATATATGTACTTATTGTACTGGTGCCACTACAAAAGCATGATATTTGGATTATGAATGTGGTGACGTGCCTTTGTGTACTGTAGTGATGGAATAGTGAAGGTTGACCCAACTCCACGATGGTGATGATTGTGATGCCATCAGTAAGTCGTGTGTGTTGAGTGTGGTGTCAAGGCTTGGATCCATGGATGCTCCTCATGGTTACCCTTAAGATAAATTTCTCAATGTTTCAAAATGGGAGGCATTACAATTCTTGAACAATAATAATTGCGAGAATCATATTTTTATAGTAGTAAATATTTTTTTAGGGTAATGATAAAAGGGTATTTTTTATCTGCCGTACAAACACATGAACAAAATTTTTGTTATGTGCTTAGATTTTAGCATATTTGTTACAGATATTATTTAATATTATGATAAGTGAAATGAGGCTTTAACAAGTAAAATGTGTCTCTATGCTGCTTTTTATCTCCATTGGGCTGGTTGTGGAAGGAGGGATACATATATGCAAGGTGTCAAGAATTAAGCCTAGTTTGTATAATTCTGTATCTATCTGATCATGTTGTGAGACTGACCCTCACCTAGTGTGGTAGGCTGAGGATTGGTCCCTCTTCCCCAAGAGGCCTGGAGGCAAATATGAACAGTGACTATGAGGAGGCAGTGGCTAGCGGCACCCGCTGGCCACTTTTCTTTGGTAATACCGCCGAGTGGCCAAAAATCACCCACATGCTGCCATAACACTATCCTTGACGAGACCGCAAAGTTATATGCATCAAGGAGCTTCCACAGGCAGCATGAGCCTCTCAATAAGAAACGAGGCGTCACTTAAAAAATCTAACCTGTGCTACTAACGGGCGGAGGCCGCTCATCTAAGGCCTCCATTAAGCCTACCGGCGCCACAGGTTAAGGACATAAAAAGAATAAATAAATAAAAATAAAACACATGAAGGACTGAGATTCCATTCCTACATCCATGGGATGGGAAAAGCATGAAAATTTTCAGTTCGTTTTGTTTTTTTATCCTGCAAGCCATCTTACATGTGTGAGATGTGGTAAGTTGTGAAAGTGTAGCGTATATGTCACATACTATTCATCTACTTATCTATCGTGCTGCGGTTTCTTGGAAGTCGCTGTGTAATTATTTTCAAAGGACTGAGTTGTTGTTATGGTTACCAGTTGAACATGACCAAACACCAGGTGAGTTGAAGGTAACATTTATGTTGCATTTTGTTGTCAATAATGCTGTGTAAAAGACGTCATAACACTGATACAGTGTATGAAATATGTTTTGTACATGTTTTCATCACTAGTGTTGTGGATTTAGGTGAGAAAATGTGTGTTTGTTTGCTTGTTTGGGTGGTGGCGAGGGTTGGATTACATCACGTCCAGCTATGACAACCCTGGGTCATGGTAATACTAACTTAATACCATGGAGGATACATTAACCTGGTCAGTACACATACACGTACAGTGGGTGCATAACTTACATCTGTGGAGTTCAATACTGTAATGTTAAGGTAAGTTGAGATGAGCCTAAAGTTCACTTGGCTATGTGGTACAGGTGTATTTACTTTGACATTGTATTATCCTTGCAGTATATGTAGACCTTGATTTAGTACTTTCCATCAATTTAACCATGACTTGCTATCAAATTAAACTGAATAGCTTAGCAGGCTTGTTAATTTTTCTTTGTTTTCATTGCTGCATCGTTGTCACGTCACATTATATTATATTGTTTTCTATCATAATTAATGTTACTTTTATCATCCTTGTGTCATGTGCATTGAAATATTTGTATGTAGTTTCTTATTTGAAAGCTTCTATTCCGTTTTGAAATTGCCGCCACTGAAATAGCTTCCGAGTAAAATAAATACACAATCTTTTCAAAACTAACATATACACACAATTCACCTAGTATTAATAAATTGTTTTTGCATATATTTTGTTTATAGGAGGAGATGGAGGAAGAAAAATCAATCCTTGCATTCCGCTTTGACATTCCCGCAAGTAAAATACATACATGGCCTATTTCAGAACCCAAGTAATACACAAACTTAATCTAGTAATAATACACCATTTTTTAATGTATAATAGGAGGAGAATAAAGAATAATTAAATAATCCTAAGGCATGTAGATAAGATAGACGCCATTCCGAGAGCCAGGTAGTAACATTGACGTGAAACCTTGAACGTCTTTATTATTATCATTTGACAAGCAACACGCTGGATATACACTTCCTACACTGAACAGGAGGTGCTTCAGTAAGTGTATATTCATTAGAGATACAGTAGAGGCGTGTAACGTGTATAGTGTGGCGTGTCAGAAGGTTTAAAATAAGGAGGGTATAGAGGGGAGGGTCCTTGGGAGGTGGAGGTGGTGGGGGAGGTTAGGTATCTCGTGGCTACTTATTAAACAAAAAAAAAGAAAGTTAATGGTTAAAAGTCAGTTATTATTAGTTTAATGTTTGCTTAGAAGGTCTGGGAAGGTCAATTAACGTGGTGGTAATGGTAGGTAGATGTGTGTGCGTGTGTGTGTGTGTTTATAATTGATGTTTGTTTGTTAGTTTGAAGTGGGTGTGTTCGTGTTGTTGACCTTTATGTATCCTGATTGTAATGCGTGTATTTGGCGGTGGTACAACAAGAACATTTAGTGGTAGAGTAATAGTAATGCATTTGAAGGAGTGTGTGATGCCGGTTGGCTCTGTGGTTAAGTACTTGTCTCCTTGCCTAGAGGTTGTGGGTTCGATCCGGGGTCACGGGGAATGGTATATAGTAGTGTCTTGTTAGCTATAGGGTGTGTTGCTACCTAATTCATGGTGATTATTGAGTGTTGTGTGAAGGAGTGTTAGCGGTGTTAGGTGTGTTCTGTTCTGTTCTGTTCCTCGCCGCCTCACTGCGCCTGTGTACTAACCTCACTAAAGCTGAGGCGCTGATAAGAAGGATTTCGGGATGATATGCAGGTAAAATTAGCGTCTTCCCCCGAGGTTAATACTTACATGGCAGATAGAATTAAGGTTGCTGACTATCATGCAATATATATTAACTTCCGGAAACTTGTTAAAGCAAAATAGCCCGTGCCTCAAAATTCGTAGGCTAACCTTATCTCCATTTTTTCCGGATTTCACACAATGCCGATCATCTCGCAGGCGCACCTTTTCCACCCTAGTTTGTGGTTAAGTCACGCTCATGGAGGAGAAAGCAAATTATGTATTGATGAAGCAGAGGTTTGATATTAAGTGCAATGTCTTCCTGGCCACAGAAACTGACACTGAAATTAAATGGAGTATATTTATGAGTGAGTGTGTCCCAAAAAGAGTATAAACAAATGTGTACTATGAGAAAGAGAACAAATGAGAACCTGGCAATGAATAGCAAGTTATGGCCAATGATTAAGTGGAAGGAACGGGTCTGGGAAAACCTGAAGCAGGAAATAACCCTTACAAGGAAGATACAATGAAGTTGAAATAGAGTAGCTAGTGTGTAACCAGTGTGTGACAGGTAGTGCGTGACAGGTAGTGTGTGACAGGTACTAGTGTGTGACAGGTACTAGTGTGTGACAAGTAGTGTGTGTGACAGGTACTAGTGTGTGACAAGTAGTGTGTGTGACAGGTACTAGTGTGATGGCAGCAGCTGTGTGTTATGTCATTAACTCCAACATTACTACAAAAAGTTTTCATTATTTCAATGAGATACAACAGTATGTAGGACAAGGATAACATATATTAATTTTCATTTATTTATTTACTTAAGACTAAGTGTTTACATAAAGACACTATTTTTGTTCTAAATCTTTGACACTCGTGTACCTTATCCTCTCGACTATCAATCTTATAGATACACAATATTGAAGCTAAAAAGATAGACTAAAACTTGTACAGACTTTGGTAACATCCATTATATCCTGTGATAAAAAAAAAAGTAATTTATAAAAGTTACTGAAACACAGTTTTTCCTCCCCAGCTATGTCATCCCGTCCCCATGGCAGGGGCATGCGTGGGGGGCACCACCACCACCACCAGGGTGGGTATGGGCACCGCGGTGGTGGTGGCCATTGGGTGCCCAAGGGAGGCCATCGTGGGAGCAGGTCTGACTACCACCACCACCACCACCAGCACAACCATAGTATCCGGCCACCCCGCCCGGCCATGAGACAGACCGACCCGGAGAAATTGTTGGCTACCTTGGGACCTGATGCTCAGCTTGCACTTACAACGGCCATCATCAACTCCGTCCTCAAGACCTCAGTAAGTGTCACCATGGACTCAGGATGACTGTGTATTACTTTGCTTTCATTATGCAATTGAATCATGTTGACTTATTAAGGAGTGCACAAGGTCTCATTGAATTTGTTCTTCACCAGGAGAACAAGGATCCCCGCGGTGGTTTCAGAGACAACAGGGAACCAAATTATCGCAACAGGGACATGCGGCGCGAGGGACGAGGAGGTTACTATAAGGTAGGTCGTTACACCGGCTGCCTCACCTTTATGGAGTATGAACAGTTAATACTTAGATCTTGACTCACTTCAGTAGATGGATACACTCCTTTTGCCCAAATATAATTAAATGCTTTCATTAATCTTGATCCTGTAATTACCTTAACTTTGTAGTGTGATATGTACTGAATATTATTTTTATAATTTATGTGTTACTGACACTAGGAAATTAACTGGAGAAGCTCTACTTGCCCTAAATACTCCCAGAAGAACAATTGACTATAAAATGTTATGTCAAAAGATTACACACAAATTCAAGCTCAGACTGGAAGCAGCACAGTTACTCAACATTTGATGCAAACCTAGAGAGCCTCAAAAGAGTGTAACTAAAGATCACAGCTCGATTGGTGGAAGGAGGAGACTATTTGTGGCATGAGATGAGCCTGTGAGTATGGAGAGTGAGAGAGAGGAAGTACTAGTAGCACTTAAAGATTTCTGAAGACATGCCATCCTCAGTAAAGAGATGCAGGTAATTGAAAGTCAATTTTGCCTGTATTAGATAAGAAAGGAATAATCCCACTTACACATTGGGTTACTGACTCCAGAGGTTTTATAAAAAAATGAACTTGGGTAACATTCCAAGTATAAATAAATTGCTGTTGTCAGAGATGGAGGTGTGTGCACAAGTAGGCACTTAGATATACAGTAGTAGCTATGTCCTTAACCCCAATTGTGTGGAGGTCATCATGAGCCCTCAGGCAGTGCCCTTGGCTGACGTGATGAACCTCAACCTGTGAGTCTCATTCATCCAGGAGGAGATGCGACCACGCAGGCCATATGGAGAGCCCCGCAGATATGATAGCAGGTGGCACAACGAGGAGGGGCGCGGCCATCACTTTGAGCGAGAGAAAGTCAACGCCGGCCCCCCTCGCCACCAGTATGGCAACAGATACCCTCCTGGCACTTCCAAGAGGAGGCTATCACCCCAAATGCACCCAGGCCCGACTTACAAACGACAGAGGTAAACACCACAAGAAAGTGTGTGTGACATGGTTTAAATGAGTTTCTGATTCTTCCAGCAAAGGAGAGATGAAGGAAAAATGAGTAGTGAGTTGATACATACATAAACCTATGGTGTGCCTATGAAGAGAGTGGAACATCCAGATGATGATGAGAACACGCTTCCACCTCTCATGCAGACAACCACCTAAACTTTTTTTAAGGAAATTACAGGCCATGAGATTGAAAAGTTGTGTATGCATAAATATCTTTGTAAATGTATATGCACCTGTAAAATGACTGACACCAATGCCAAGGGTGGTACCCAGTGAAGATAACATGTTGCATCAGAGATAAGACCACCATCTATCACAAACTTTATATGAAGGAACTTGATCAACAACCCCAGATGGAAGCAATGAAACCAAGTCCAGGACCACCTCCGAACCTTCTCATTACATTTCACCTCAACAACAAACACTGGGAAAGGAGTCGTAAGGTTGAAGTATTACTTATATTCACAAGGCTAACTTCTGCTTGTCCTCTTTCAGAAGTGAGACCACTGTTAGTGTGATGTGTGGTGTGATGTGCAGTGTGAATGGTGTGTCTGAGTAACTTAGTGTCAAATAGGAACATGTGATATTAGTTGTCAATCATGACAGCCTTATTCAACACGTGAAGGTTACTGGTAACTTTGTAAGGTATTTCAGGTGTAGGTTTATGCATACATGGTTGTGAGGAAACATCTTAACACAACCCATATAGACAATGAACTAAGGAGTAACGTTGACTTGATGTAAACATTTTAACATATACTATTTATTGTATGTACTTATACAGGGACTAGAAAGAGAGTAGGTGTTTTAGGGTCAACTAAAGTTTATTAGGATGTAAATGAACAAGACATGTGCTGCTTTGTAATATTTTTTATAGTATTCTGTTAGTTTGACTCAAGTAATTATGACAAACTTTCACCCAACCAGAGTCCGTGGGGATTTTGGTGGGTGAGATACCTGATTGTGTTGGGTGGCTGAATGTTGGCTCTTCTGTTGATCCATTCTATACCTAAAACAAAGGCAAAATTAACCTGTATGTGCCAGAGGAATAGATTGTTACATTTGTAGTTGGTGCTGTGTTGTCAAATGAGTCACTTAACGCCACGTGTATGTGTATTTCAGTTCTGGTTTTGATGTCAAGTGCAAAGTATGAAAACACAATTAAGCAAAATGCTAAGCAGTTTAACATTTGATAACAAAAAAGTAATCGTTGAGAAATGTTCACTTGCTCCCTTGATTGACACAGTACTGCTGCTGCTGCTGCACTGGTATAGGAAGGAGGCCACAAAGGAGGGCCAGTATAGTGCCAGAGTCTTGTGAGAGGTGCCACTTCATTGTGCTCACCTGGTTGAACGGAAGTCAGGTTGTTTCTAAATGTAAAGCAAATGTTCAAAATTCCAAAATCTGCCATGTGAGTCCAGCATGGTTGTGTGAGCACACCTTTATAACGGTGGTGTTGGGCTGCACTACATTGTCTTTCATCATCAATTGCCAACAAGATTCCTTTAATATGAGTGAAATAATCAATGAGTTGCATATGATGATGGTGAGGTGATAAGTGATCATGCAGGTTGTATGTTCAAAGCAAGTGGTGACGGAACTCATGACTTGCTAGGCCATGGCTGTTCACACACACACACACACACACACACACACACACACACACACACACACACACACACACACACCTAATACTACTCCATGTCTCGCAGGGATATGTCAGTGTTGGTACTATATCACTTTTATATAGTGTTCATTTGTTTTATTATTCTGTTATCTATCTCTATATCCAGTTTATATCCCCCTTAAGGTGGATAGCCAAGACAAGGTGTCTACATAGAGTTTGGGCATTCCAAAAACATTACACGTGTTCAAATATGAGGCCATGGTAGAACCAGCTGCATAATGCATAATATGGACTACAAAAATCTTATGCCTGTTCTAAGAACTCGCCCCCCACGGGATGACCATGACAAAAGTTGTCATTTACTTCTTTCTTTGCATTCCCTTGTTGCATCATCTCATTCTCCTTTCTCTCCTTCCTTTTTCCTATTGTAGCACTCACGCCTGCCACGTGAGTGAAGGTTTTCCTGGTGCATCCGGTGCATTGATCACACTCATTCACACTTATCTCTCACTTGCTGCCATTCTTTCTACGAGACCTAAACACCTTTGGGTGCTGTGTTTGACCTTCTCAATCATTCCACATTTCATTCCTTAACCTTGACTTGACTTACCAAATTGTTATA
Source organism: Metacarcinus magister (assembly GCA_029783475.1). NCBI lineage: Eukaryota > Metazoa > Arthropoda > Malacostraca > Decapoda > Cancridae > Metacarcinus > Metacarcinus magister. Next base: position 1,870,841 of record JAPQNM010000011.1, on the reverse strand, counting down.
CACACTTTCATTTCTTTCATCATCCATTATTCTCACAGCAGGAGTTTTGACAAAGAAAAGTGTTCTGTCATAATTGACTGTCTTGGTTAACTTATAGAGGTGTGAAGTAAACATATGAAAGAGGATGTGGACAAGGAGGAAGAAGTTATGTTCCCTCCACTTAGCACATTTGCCTTAGGGAGCCATTCCTCTCCACTTAGCACAGCTTAGGATGTTTAGTTGGTAAACTTATTGTTTGATCATAATCAAACTCCTGGAACATGATGATTCATTGTATACTCTTCACTAATTGGGAGAGAAAGCAAACAAACAAATGTGTAGTGTGTTTTGGCAGAGATGGATGAAGTGATGTAGCCGCCGGATGTCCGTTTGTGTAGATGTAAATGCAAAACTTGGAGAGCTCATGTATGTAAATCCAGATCACATTGCATCCTCTCAATAAGGTCACCATGTATGAGACCATTGCCCTTCACCCTGGTGCGGTGCCAGTATGGAGGGTTGGGTGTAGAGTACTTGTATCAGTGGCTCCTCATGGATGTATAGCTTGTACTGTATTGTGTAATGGAATGAATTTTGTAAGTTTGGAGCCAAACTATTTTCTACGACTGAATTATTCACTATTTTGCAGTGAAAGATAGTGACATTCCTGTGAAACATCAGGATAACTTGTAATGCAAAACTCAGCAGCTCAAAGAGGTTATTGGGTTACTTATGATCACTAAAACTATGTAGGTACTTATACAAATTGTCAAGTTTTCTCATTAGGATTACAGGGATTGGTTTGAATGATGGGATTTCAGACACTTGGATATACTGCTTATAACTTTAGAATGAAGAGTGTGTGTGTGTGTGTGTGTGTGTGTATGTGTATGAGTATGAGTATGTATGTGTACGCGCGTGTGTGTATATGTGTGTGCGCGCGTGTGTGTGTGCACAAGAATTGAGAAATAACTTGACTTACTCCCCTAAGCATTCACCCCAGTATTAATAAACCTAGTGTAATGCCGAGAGCTTAGCCCCTTAGGTGTGTGGTGCAGAAGTGGCACACTGACATTAGGTGACGGGACATTAATTTATGGTGCTACTGATTGTCAGAATGGACAAATCAGATCCAAGTGTGGTGGAGCGAGACTCTCACCGCGACGTTGAGTTGGTGGATGACGACGGGATGGATGGCATGGACCACCCCAGGGACAGGGAGCGTCACACCTCAGGCTCGGATGAGGAGCGAGGTCACCGGAACTTGAATGAAGGGATGGATGGCGAGTCAGGGCCGAGTGGAGTCCAGGTGACCATCAGAGCGGACGGTGAAAGGGCAGTGAACAGTGATGGCCACGTAAGGAGGGTGGCTGGCAGACTCTTTGTAGAGCTGAGGTGTCCACACTGTCCCAACCAGAAGTCTATCACTTTCAAGGTGAGTGTAACAACATACTTTGCCTATACATCATCTCTTTGCCTTCCTGTCTGCCTTTTAGCTTAATATAGTGCCATTTCACCTCTGTTGTCTGGCACTTAGTTTTTTGCATTAATTCACTCACTCTTCCAGCATAGTAGTGATCCACACTCACACTTTGAAACTTTGGTAAAAATTGAACAATGAGTAAATGGTTAAAAGATCGATTAAAGATTATGTAATGAAAGTAGATTAAAACTTTTGGATAAAATGGGTAGAAATTAATACTATGATATTGTCGCAATCATTGGTTGTTTTGGTACAATTTAATCTCACAGACTCAAAGGGCAATCAAGTTTATATATAAGATATCCTCCTTCAGGAATACAAGATGCACCTGATCAGTGAATACCACAAGTCACGCCTTCAGAGACTTGCCAGGAAACACACAGTTGTTCTCCGCAAGATCCGTGTCCAGCAGAGGCAGGAACAGAGGGACATTGAGAACAAGTGGAGGGAGGAGAACCCGGAGGAATTTAAAACTGCAGTATCCAGGTATGTCCATTACAGAGTGAAGGAGACTGAAACCTTTTACCTTTGTTCTTCTGTAAGACTGTATTGATTGATGAATTTATAAAGGAATAAGCTATAAGTTAATAATAATGGAAGGGGATACAGAAAGCCATGACACTTAATTAGATGGGAAGATAATTTGACATGAAAGATGGAGTTTGTGAGTTTTGTAATTTCACTTTTCAGGTTCTGTAATGCGTGTAAGCTGGCCTTTAAGTGTCTTGGCAGCAACACCAGTGAAGGGATCAGCCAACACAACCGAAGCAAGTTACACAGGGTGAGGATCAAAGAGTGTGTGTGTGTGGTGTTGAAGTAGGAGAAATGTATCACTGGTTTATATATATTTTTCTATTTTATTCTCAGCAAAATACATAATTGAATCTCAAAATTTAGCACTAAGAAATTAAAAGACAGTATAATGCTTACCCTAATAAACGAGACAGAGATGTGACCCCATTGCTTCCTCCCCCCCCACAGATGCAGCGCCACTACCTCCACCCTCGCTGTGGCCTGTGCCGCATCACCTTCCCAACACGCATGGAGTACGAACGTCACGTGGCCTCCATCAACCACCTCAGGGTAACACTTGATCTCCTACCCCTCTCTGTGGCATCACTTCTCCTACTCTTGTGATCTTATACTTTGAACCTTGTCTAACCTAACCTAACATGACCTAACTTGACCTTAGCAGACTTAGAGATGCAAGGACATTTTTCATGGTACCTTTGTGTGCATTTTCATTCCCTTTTTTGAGAGCATAGTAGTTGTATGCCTATTGTCTTCAGAACTGGAAAGTATAATAGTACTTGAAAGGATGTGTAGAATTATTAGTATAGGCCTATTACTCCTTTATGTGTATATTTAGTTAGTGTGTGTTTGTTGTACTTTATAAAAAAAAGGTGTTTGGTGTGTAATGTTTGTGATTGTTGTCAGGTCCGCACAGCCACCATTGACAACCAGGGAGGCAGCAGACGCTCGGATGACCACCCACAAGAGGAAGAGGGAGGTGACCTTGACTTCGCTAACTTCATGACCTTGGATTCAGTTGGAGAAGACGGTGAGGTCAATTTCCTCGTCTCAGCATTATTTGTATCACTCGTATTTCATTCCTCCTTTACTTGACACCAAATTTGTTGTACACATTTTCATTACCTTCACCACCCATTGTTACTACACTATATTTACAACCCTAATTAATACCCATTGAATACTAACCACAATACTCTGCTGCAGATGAGGAGGGCGGAGGCTCAGAGCACGAGGAGATCACTGGAGGAGTGGATGCCGCTGAACCCCAGACTAAGGTGATAGGGGCTGACGACGACCTTGACAGCATCTCAGGGCAGAGCAATGAAGAAAAGTCTCCTGTAACCCGAAAGGAAAGAAAGACCAACAGTCACAAGAGAGAGAACAACATAGGACACGCAGAAGAGGAAGAGGAGTATGATGACACGCTAGAGACAGAGTGGGATAAGGAACAGCATGAAGAGGAAGAGGAGGAAGGTCACCAGCCATTAGGTTAGTTTGTGTCATTGTTGGAGGTCCTGTTGATGGTGTAGTATTGATGGGTGACACTTGCTGGTTAATGTTAGGTTAGTAGTGATGTGGTGGAGGCAAGGAAGCTTATTGGGGTGCATGAGTGGAAGCAGGAATTTCAGGTGATCTTGCAGTCAATTCAAAGCTAAATTCTCCTCTATCTGCAGGGACGGAGTATGTTCGGCGCATTGAAGCCTATTACTGCAGCCTCTGTTACAAGATCATCCGGGCAGACTCCTCACTGGGGTCTCGGGCCGTCCAGCGCCACTGCCGCTCCTTCAGTCACCTCTCTCACTACAGGGACCACCACCCTAACCTTCCCCAGGTAAGGCAGGGATGTCATGGCCTCTTACTCCTCTATGCCCATCTGCCTCTTGAATGAATGTTTTTTTTTATTATTATTATTATTTTATATATATATATATATATATATATATATATATATATATATATATATATATATATATATATATATATATATATATATATATATATATATATACTACGTCTGTTTTATTCCTCAGGGTGTGGTGTAGACCATTTCTGGTTTCTTAGAGGAAGCACCCAACCCATACACATACTCACACACACACACACACACACACACACACACACACACATACACATACACATACACATACATACACACACTCACATACTCACACTCACTCACACATACCACATACAGGAGGATGGGATTCCCAGCCCTCAGCTCTTGCCGGGATTACGTCACAAACCCTCGGCTTACTCCTGTACCTATTGTCTTCACTTGACCCGGAATTTGAACCCAAGACTCTCTTAATTAGCATATCTTATTTGTATTATTTTTTGTCTGACCTAGAATGTAATGGTGATTGAACGTATAGAGTGTTTATTGTACACGTCTTATTTCAGGATGAAGAAGGTGCAAGTGGGGAAGATGGGGAAGGAGAGGTGGATCTAGAGGAGGAACCAGACCAAGACAAATTGTGGGAAGAGGTGGATAAAGGACTCACAGCTCTACAGGGTGAGTTGATGTTCTTGTTATCATTTGATACGTTAAATAGGTGTTTTATACAGTATGAACACCATGGAGTGGCTCTTAGTGGTCTGTGGGGAAGGAATTTATATTGTGTTCTCTCTCCCAGGTGAAATCATGACTGAAATTGAGGGTGAAGAGGCTTTAGAAGTAAGTAAGGAAGGGGAAGAGGAAAAGAAAGAGGAAAATGAGAATGAAGAAAATGAAAATGAAAATGAAAATGAACAACAACAAGAGGAGGAGAAAGAAGAAGCAAAAAGCTCCAAAGAGGAATGTGATGAAGTTAGCAGCGAGAAAAAGGTGAGTTGATCACATTCTTTGTCATAAGTATTGTTTAAGATTGTGAAAGTTTTAAAACCAGAAATGATAACTGTCCTGCACTTACGCACCTAATGATAAGTTGGTGTTTAGGTGTAACAAGAGGCTGGGTACAAGACATTGCCATGTAGAGAACAACTTGCCTTTTAGAGGTTAGTGCCACAGTTGTCAAAATTAGTACTACACTTAGAAGTTACAATGAAACTCCTTTAATATATCTGATATCAGCTGTTCATTTACAGTTGTAAAGGCAATGTAATACAATGCCATTAGGTTCAAGGTGTGATGTTTTATGCTTGCTTAACAACCTTAAATAAGTTGTATCTATCTATATATCTTGCTTAATAATCTTAGATGTGTAGTGCTTTGCCTAAAATAATTTACTACAGACACGCCCGTGTTGCTGGTAATCATGACATTTATCGCTGGCTTGGAGGTGTGTTGGGGAGGGTTGGTCATGGTGGTGAACTGTGTAATGAATGTGTTGATGTCTTTCCTACAGGTGGTTGAGGATGGTGAAGGGGAGACTAAGAATGGCGCTAAGAATGGCCAGGACTGGGAAGAAGTAGGGGAAGACTTTAATGTTTAAACTCGTCTCTTCTCACTTTTTTTTATTATTTTTTCTTCTGTAGTTGTAAGACTTTTGATGCATCCCATTGAGTACTGGTGCTGATAGAGGAAGGTTATCCTACATGTATCCTGACTACAACATGTGGTACCGTGAATGTTAGTAACCATAGATATTAGTGTTAGAAATGATATGTAATTGTGACTTGCCCTTATGGATGTGTTCATGAGCTGTACCATTACCATTCAGGCACTGGTAATATTGACTGATTGTGTTGTTGAACCTTTCATTTCAGGGCATTGCTCCCGATAGTGTTGATGAAGAGTTTGATCAAAAGACGCATGATTATTAAGGACATGTTGGGGCAGTGTGTACTAACATGGGTGGCAGAGATGGGCAAGTAATGATGTGTGAAGGATTAGGGCATTAGATGTGTCGTTTCTCAGAAGTGCTATGGGAAGGAGGAATGAAAGAATGTACTAATAAGAGATGATGGGAGTCAAAAAGGATGGAGGCTGTTTTCGTGCAGTGGAAGCATAGAGGCTAATGGTGGTGGTGATGGGTGTGGAGGATGAGGCTGTTGGGAGTCTAATTGTGGAGCTGCAGAATGGATATCAAAAAGTGCACTGAAGTGATATGGATTATTCCAGGAACTAATAAAGAAAGAATTAAGAAATGTGTGATACAAGTCAGGGATGGAGACTTGTTAGTTTTAGTTTAGGACTGGATGGGTGGAAGTGCTTGATGTCATTTAATAAGTTACACATAAACAGGGTATTCTGAAGGCATTTTTGCTATGCCTCCCAAGAGTGGATCATGATTTCAAATACAATGAGTAGCTGCCAGAGGACTTAGGTACTGCTTGAAGAAATTATTAAGAAAAACATTACCTGCAGGAGGACTGGCAGTGTTATGAGTGAACAGTAGCTTCTGATAGATAGCCTTGATAATTGATGTGTGTTGAGGTGGCTTTACCCTGACTGACCAAGCTGAGCATTAAAGAAGTTTGTGAGTTGTCACTTTTGTTTGAAGTTGAGCATCGTACCTTAGAAGTGATGAGGGCATTGGTGTTGGAGGTGTGTATTGTGTTGACTATTCCTTACCCAACAGGCTCTGTCCCACTCCTACCATTACATGTAGTGCATATTTGTATAAACTTGACTATAGTTTATTACACATTTTGTATTGGTCTGCTCAAAGTGGCATATTTTTTAGATTTCCTATAAATGTCTATGTTTTTTGACATGAATGTTTTTTTAGAATCCGATTGAAAGTTGTTGCTGGTAGTTTATGAAACCTTTATCATTTTATACTCTTTAGTACTAAATGACTTTGTATGTATATGTAACCTTTGCTATTACAATTTTTTTTTGAGTTGTTATTATGTATGGATCTGTTATCTGAGCATCATTGTATACAGGGGTCACCTCGAGATAATTACTATTTTTTTCTCTTCTTTCTGCACAGGAAGGAAACGTTAGTAATTAGGTTCAAGTTTATCTAAGAAATAAAATGTTGCAACAGAATTCTTATGTTTTTGTTACATTATTATGTATGAAATATTTTAGTGATCATCAGGTAAAACTGCTACCCACCTATGGAAGGTCATACCTGAAGCAGTCTCCTACCGTGAGTGTCATTACGGGCAAGTCATTATGTGGTGGGCAATAGCTGGGTGGAAAGGAATGCAAGTATTGATGACCCTCGTATTGTGTCTTGTTCCCATAGATACATTTGATGGTTTTTGAGAACTTCGCGTTGATGGAGTACGTATTGATGAACAGGAGTAAGTTGAAAAATGTATCACTTAAGAGAATGTTGATAAGGTTAAATGTTTGTATTCAAAAGGTGGGATGCTTGTGTTCACAGGTTAAGATGCTTCTAAGAAAAACTTTTGAGTATATCTGCAGGAGCAGCATCCTACACACCAACTTTTATTATAAGCAGGAACAGTAATATAGTTCTATTTCAGATATTATGATTACTTTCTGGATAAAGGCACCGTGAAGTTAAGGCCTCTTCTATTTGCGTGAATCCGTTTCAGATCACTGAATCTGGGCGGGGCATAGCCGCAAAATCGTGTTCTATTTACAATCTTAACCCGTGATCTGTAACAGATTCATGAATCCGTCGAATCTGTTTCCGGAGGTGGGTTATAGCAGACGACACTCGTTCGCGGGTTTTTTGCACCAGCCTGAGCCAGCCTCTTCTCAGAATTTAATATTGATATATACCTCCAATAAAACAGTGTATATATACGAGGAAGATAGTAAGCGGTAGAGAAACGTTGTAGAAATGTTGCTGTAGACACAGAATTGAATAATAGTGGTGATGAATACCAGAAACAAAGGAGATATATAACAGCAGCCTCTTCTCGGAATCAATTATTAATTTATACTTCCAATAAAACAGTGTATATATACGAGAAAGATATTAAGTGGTAAAGAAAAGGTGCAGAAATACTACTGTAGGCTTAAAATTGTATAATAATAGTGATGAATACCAGAAAGAAAGGAAATATAACGGCAGCCTCTAACCGGATTATTTGTTTTCTTTGAATTTTGATATATATACTCCCAAGAAAACAACTTACATGTGCGTGGAAGAGATTAAATGGTAAAAAAATGTTGCATAAATGCTAGTGTAGGTACAAAAATATGTATAACCGTAGCAAATAAACAGTTAAATAAGATATCCCCAACGTTTTTTTTGGTTAAGGGGAAGCTCTACTCGGGAGTTTTATATTGATATACACAAACGATTCTGACACTCATTACCGTCGCAAATAAATAGTTAATAAGATATCCACATTCCCCATCTCCCAATAAACATGAGGACATGTGGGAATGTAAGGTTTTTTGGGCGGGTGTGAAAGTGAAGTTTTACCCAAATCTAACCTAACCAGGGTAAACCTATTGGCGCCACAGGTTAGACATATATAAAAATAAGGGGTATTTCTATACAACTACTGCTCCACCTCTTTATTATAAATATGAAATCTTACATACTATACATAGTGTACTCAACACATGTGAAAGTTTCAGGCGGTGCTCACCATTATTTACCTCGCAAAACGTCTTTGAAGTTAGTTAGGTTATGTTAAGTTATGGTTAGGTTAAGGTTGTTAGGTTAGATTGCGGTTATGTTAAGTTAGGTTAGGTTCGGTTATATAGCATTTTTACATTTTATTACCCAAACCCAGAACAAATCTAAGTTGCGAACCCTAACTTTTAGGTAATAAAATGTAAAAATCTTATATAATCGAACTTAACTGAACCGAACCTAACCAAACTTAACCTAACCATAACATAACCGTAACATAACCAAAACTTAACCTAACCATAACTTAACATAACCTAACCTAACTTCAAAGACGTTTTGCGAGGTAAATAATGGTGAGCACCGCCTGAAACCTTCACAGATATGTTGAGTACACTATGTATAGTATGTAGGACTTCATATTTATAGTAGAGGTGGAGCAGTATTTGTAAAGAAATACAAAAAAGTTTATATATAGTATATATTTTTTATACATTGAAAAGGTACTGGCTAAGGGACAACAAAAATACGTTAAAAAAATCCCTCTTGTCGCCATCCTGTAAAGACGACAGTAGGAGAAATAGAAGCAAGGGGTGGAGGTCTAGTTAACAAAGGTGTCTTGACACTCCTCTTTTGAAAGAATTCAAGTCATAACCAGGTAATAAGGCACTTAATAAAGGCAGGAATAAAATGTCTTAATTATAGACTATCAAACAATATCAGAAATATAATTATGGGTGCCGTTGTCGCCCTAAATGCATCAGGTAATGAAAGCTGTAACTCAACACTTCCTCGGAGAAGTGACTAGTGTGACGGCTGGGCAGCCACTGGCCTCTCATTGTTATTATTTTGATCCAGCGAATCCAAAACAGATTCTGATGTTCTATTTGTACCCACCGAATCCAAAACGGATTCGGATTCAGAGCAGAATCCGGAGTAGATTATTGGGAACAAATAGAAGAGGCCTTTATTAGGAATGGTTCTTTTTGTGTGTGAATGATGAATTGTTGTGCAGATTGAAGCTGCCTCATCATTGTACTCATGCCCTTGGCTGTGGCTTGGATACATATTAGGGCATGGCTAATGTTGGTGTCATGCCCGGCCTCTCATCCTTGAACGAGTATCAAAACTGTGATGCCGAGCTAAATCAATGTTGCTGCATTGACAAGGAAAATGTGTAGCCTGGAGGTGTTGCATTCCCTCATTGCAATAACAGGTTAAGATCAAACGAACATATGCAAATAGAAAGTTAGGTAAGCAATATCTTCCTAATGACTAGCAAATGTCAGGACCAAAACTCGTATGATGTTACTCAGTGAATCCCACAACTTGAGGCAGGCTCTCCACTTTGAAATACAGGTTACATCTGAGACTGAATATTTGAATCTATACAAAGGAGTTAGATGGAACAGATTAACACTGATGCAGAATCAACACACTAAATATTAAACAAATTATCCTTTCGAAGACGCATAAATACAGAATCTAAAATAATTGTACACACTAAACAGTAAATGCACATGTAAGAAAAATTTTGAGAGCTTTGATAACCCAAACTGAAAACGAAAGAAAACATAATAAGTAGCTCATCACTCTCATAAGGAAAATACTTAACAAACTTTGAAAAATAAGATAGCTGCCACCACTGATTAGATGAGAATAAAGACAACTATCGCAGATAAAGACAATTAAAAAACATTAATCATAAGAGGCGCCGTTGTGAAGGTCTTTTTAGTAGACTGGTTCAGCTAGTGCACAGTGGTATAGTGGTAACAAAATACTCCCATACCTTTAAATGTCGGGGTGTATACGTGTAAAGTACCACCAATAAAACATCTGTAATTATCTAGGCTGCAACTAACCGGATGTGAAGTAATGAAGACGAATCCTGAAACACCTTGTGGGAATGAAGCAGGGTTCCAATATTCTTCATCCTTCTCTTCCACGCGCACCCTTACAGCACAGACGCTTTGACCTGTGCTGTTTCCTTACCTTGAGGCCTAGTTTAAGATATTGCCTCTACTGCCGCTCTGCACACAACTGCCGGAGTGGGATGTTTCGTCATGAAGCCTCTTGAGTGTGTTTTTTGATGGTTAGTACTGTTATTTGTGTGTCCGTGTTGGGCACACGTTGTTCCTGTGTCCTTACTGCTAGGCATCATGGCGGAGTGGTGGCCTCTATCACGTGGTTAGCTAGTTCAGAGGCTCGGGTGGGGATGCCCCTCTGTAGGCAATCTGTTGAGGTATTTTTCCTCGGCAGGCTCACTTCCCTATGCTTTGCCTCCCCCTAGGCTCCCCCGTGTCCCTTCAGGACCTGTGGGTTGTGTCTGGGCTTCCTCCCTCCGGGAAAGCGACGGTGGTCTAGCTGGACCCCGCGGCAGTTTTTGAGTTTTCTCAAGCCTGTCTCTGCGACGTTCACTGGTGACGCTGACCTATTGCAGTTTAAACCAATGCACAACATCATTATTCTGGACTTACAAATGTTTAGATATAATTATTTTTGAAATTTTTTTTTACTATATACATATCCCATGGCAAATACATTATAACAAGCATTCGGTTTGGATAACATGAAATTTAACCACTAAAAGTTTTAAAAAAGAGTTGTTCTGCATCATCAATATCATGCAGAACGTCTCTCCTTTCGCGGAAAGATCTTGGGCGACGCCGTGGTACTGCTGCAGCTTCAGCCATGTTCAATGTTAAGATGCGCGGCAGCGGCAGCGCGCCTGAGACAAAAGTGGGAGGGCCTGTGGCGGGTAA
>JAPQNM010000011.1:1842134-1854634 GCA_029783475.1 Metacarcinus magister | reverse complement strand
AAGCAGAACAATGTGGTGTTGAGTTACCTTGGTCAGGCCATTATGGAATCACCTTTTGAATGAGTAGAGAGTTTGTGAGACGTAATGGTTTTTGATAATGATTGTGGAAGGAGTTGTGAGGGTAATGATAATGAAGTCATGATGTTATTACTATTACTACTACTACTACTACTACTACTACTACTACTACTACTACTACTACTACTACTACTACTACTACTACTACCAATGATGAAAATAGTATAAGAATAATAATAGTGCCTAGTAAATAGTAGTAATAGTATTAGTATTAGTATTTGTAGTAGTAATAATAGTAATAGTAATAAAAGTAATAGTAGTAGTAACAGTAGAACACATTCCTATAGAGAGTTCAATATTATAAGAAACACACAGATGAAAAACCCTAAAAGCTATACAGAAAAAAAACGAAAAGAGGGGAAATGTCTTGCTTTGCTCCTTATTTCCGGAAGTGATTCTGGCGGAATGGTGTTGAGGGAGGCAAGGGAAGGAAGGCAAGGGAAGGGAAGGGAAGGGAAGGGAAGGGAAGGGAAGGGAGGGAAGGCAAGGGGGGCTAGGGAAGGGAGGCATCAATGAGGCTAGGGGAGGGAGGTAAGGGAAGGGAGGCTAGGGAGGGGAAGGGGGGCTAGGGAAGGGGGGCAAGGTAAGGGAGGGAGAGTGAGGGGAAAACGAAGGCGTAGTGAGAGAAGGTTAAGTAACTGGTGTGATTTATAAGGTCAGGGAAAGGGAGGAAAAGAGGATTGGAAAGATGGGTAAAGGGAGGAAAGGGGATTTAAAAGATTAGTAAGGGGAGTAAAGGGACTGGAAATATTAGTTAAAGGAGGAAAGGAGACTGGAAAGATTGGTAAGAGGAAGAAAAAGGGGACTGGAAGGAGAGAGAGAGAGAGAGAGAGAGAGAGAGAGAGAGAGAGAGAGAGAGAGAGAGAGAGAGAGAGAGAGAGAGAGAGAGAGAGAGGAGGATAATTAAGAAACTAGAAAGGGTAATAGAAGAGGAGGTGGACAGGAAGTGAATGTATGAAGGAGGAAACAAGAAAAAGATGGATTGAAGGATAAGAAGGGAAACAGAGAGAGGAAAGATGAGACAGAAGGAGAGAGGTAATGATGACAGGGAGGTATAAGGAGCTGACAAGGTATGACAGAAACACGACAGGGGAGTTACAAGAAAGAAACCAAAGCAGGGTATTATTAACGAAGGCAGGGAAGCTAAGTGGAAGAGGCTAAACAGGGACCATTAATTTTACTGGCAGGGAAACGAAGCCTTAGAAGAAAGCAGGGGAGGTAGAGAGGCTAAACAGAGACCATTAATTTTACTGGCAGGGGAATTGAAGCCTTAGAAGAAAGCAGGGGAGGTAGAAGGCTAGGCAGGGACCCTTATGATACTGGCAGGGTAATTGAAGCCTTAGAAGAAAGCAGGGGAGGTAGAGAGGCTAAACAGGGACCCTTAATTTTACTGGCAGGGTAATTGTAGTCTTAGAAGAAAGCAGGGGAGATAGAGAGGCTAAACAGGGACCCTTAATTTTACTGGCAGGGTAATTGTAGCCTTAGAAGAAAGCAGGGGAGGTAGAGAGGCTAAACAGGGACCCTTAATTTTACTGGCAGGGTAATTGTAGCCTCAGAAGAAAGCAGGGGAGGTAGAGAGGCTAAACAGGGACCCTTAATTTTACTGGCAGGGTAATTGTAGCCTCAGAAGAAAGCAGGGGAGGTAGAGAGGCTAAACAGGGACCCTTAATTTTACTAGCAGGGGAATTGTAGCCTCAGAAGAAAGCAGGGGAGGTAGAGAGGCCAGGCAGGGACCCTTATGATACTGGCAGGGTAATTGGAGCCTTAGCAGGGGAGGCAAAAAGCACAGAAGGTACTACAGGGAGAAAAAAAGGGTGTAGGTTTCGAAAGGGTGAGTGAGGGGTTGAATAAAAGGGAGTTAGGGTGAGGGGATTAAGGGAATATGTGGGATTAATGCGTAGCTAATAAAAGTTCTAAAAGTACTAATTAAACTGGTCAGAGAGAGAGAGAGAGAGAGAGAGAGAGAGAGAGGGAGAGAGGGAGGGAGGGGGGGGAGCAGGAATCCGTGATATCAACCTGTTGCTTTCCTCTTCTGTCTCTCCAACGGGAATACCATCCAGCCTCTCGACTACGGGCTGCATTCCACGCCCTCAGAGGACATACAACGCCTTAAGACGATATTGCGAAGGTGTTGAAGGGCTGTGGGGGGCGTGGGGGCGTGTTGGGGGGCGTGGGGGGCGGTGGGGGGCGTGGGGGCGTGGGGGTGTGGGGGGCGTGGGGGCGTGGGGGTGACGCTAACGATGGTAGGTAATTGTCTGTGAGCTTGAAGAACGATTACGAAGGTGACTCGAGAATGTTTGGGGTTTTTGGCGCGAAGAATGGGTGAAGTTTTGGCGGGAAAGTCAAGTGTTAATTTTTTTTTCAGTTATTTTATTTATTTATTTTTTTAATTGATGTTATTTGATCTATTAATTCATGGGTAGGACATTGAACTTCCTATTTATTTGTTTTATTGATGTCATTTATTTTTAGACGGAAAATATCCATGCATACAATTGGCGTTTTATTATTTTTTTTTGTTTATTTATTTATTTATTTGAATTTTTTTTTGGTCGCAAAGAGAAATAATGTTGTGATGAAGGTGGATTTTTCTGATTAGTTTGTGGTGCAGTTTTTTTTCATATATATTTTTTTTTAGTATATGTATAGATTTTCAGAGCTTCGTATAGTTGATTAATCTCTCTCTCTCTCTCTCTCTCTCTCTCTCTCTCTCTCTCTCTCTCTCTCTCTCTCTCTCTCTCTCTCTCTCTCTCTCTCTCTCTCACAAAAACCAAATCCTACCCATATTTTCAGTCGTAGAAAGAATAACAAATACAATATTCTCCAAAGCTTCTTCTTAGGCTTCATAATTAGGCTTGGTGGCTTCCTTACTTTTACTTAAACATGAATAAATAAAAAGGCTGAAAGGGTACATACATACATACATACATACATTCTTTAGATGCAACTATTTTAAAAACCTTGCATGGTAGGACACATAAATACAGCCACGAAATATACATAAATACACGATATACATACATAATACAGAAAATGAATAACTTACACTATACATACACATACATACACATACACTATACATAGGCTACACTGGAGGTTAAATATATGAACCGATTTATATTATACATAGATACAAATATATTACAGGTTAGAGTATATAGGGTTAGGGGGAGATAGAGGGGGCAGTGATTTAAAGGGGGAGGAGGAAAGGGGAAGGGGAAGGGGTTGAAGGGGAAATGGGAGAAAGAGTGAAAAATTCCTCCTTATTCTCTTTCTCTCTCTATCTGTCCTCCTCCTCCTCCTCCTTCTCCTTCTCCTCCTCCTCCTCCTGCTATGGTATTCAATTATCTGTTATTTGTTTCCTTATGTGTGTGTGTGTGTGTGTGTGTGTGTGTGTGTGTGTGTGTGTGTGTGTGTGTGTGTGTGTGTGTGTGTGTGTGTGGTTTGTTTGTCTTCTCTCCACACCAACCAACAACAACAACAACAACAACAACAACAACAACAACGAAAAGGTCTCCCAAATGACGTTAATATCAGCTGGTTATTACGTTATGAAAGACGTAATAAAGGGAAGGAGAAACTATAATGAAATAAAGGATGAAAGAAAAGAAGAAAAAAAAGAAAGAAAAAAAAAGGTCAGATGATGAAATATAAGGAGACTCTTAGAACTTTTTTTATTTATTTATTTATTTATTTATTTATTTATTTATTTATTTATTTATTTATTTATTTATTTATTCTGAGTAAGAGGAACAACTTTTAACAGAAGAAACAAACCCCCTTAAGGCGATGTTGGGGAGAGAGAGAGAGAGAGAGAGAGAGAGAGAGAGAGAGAGAGAGAGAGAGAGAGAGAGAGAGAGAGAGAGAGAGAGAGAGAGAGAGACAAAAACACAAACATTAAGAGACATTTGTTTATGCACAGTCATGTTATCCAGCACTATGCAAATACACACACACACACACACACACACACACACACACACACACACACACACACACACACACACACACACACACACACACAAGGATAGGAGTGAAGGAAAAGGAAAAGGAAAAGGAAGAGAAAATATGTGAGTTATATTTTAGGTATTCTTCGTTACTGTGCCCTCATCCACCTCTTGGGCAAAAGGTCAAAGGTCAGAGGTCAAGGTCAGCCTGGGTGTGACCTTAGGAAGTGTCATTAGTTATGTATTTTATTTATTTATTTATTTATTTTTTTACTTTTTTTTTGTATTTGAAGTGAAAAATTTTAATGATTTGTTGGTTTTATACTTTATTTAATTATTTATTTATTTATTTATTTATTTATTAATTTTTTTAGTCATGCATTTGGTTTAGTTTTCCTTTTTCTTTTTTCCTTTTTTCCTCCTCCTTTCCTTCTTTCCTTTTTCCTTTTTTCCTTCATTCCTTCTTTCCATCCTTCCTTCTTTACTACATCATCACTATCGGGTCCTTCTGATTGAGTAAGGATTATAGGTAAGCTCTTAATCCTATCTACCTGTTCTCTCTCTCTCTCTCTCTCTCTCTCTCTCTCTCTCTCTCTCTCTCTCTCTCTCTCTCTCTCTCTCTCTCTCTCTCTCTCTCTCTTTTGTTTTTTAGACTCTCGTATAACTTCCTATCTTTTTTTTTTCCATAATGTACTTTTATTTATTTATTTATTTATTTATTTATTTATTTATTTTTTATTTTTTATTTTAAGTCGTGAAAGACAGGGAAATTTTGCTGCTAGACTTAAGGAAAGTTTTGAGAAGAGGGGAAACTTGTATTCTTTTAGTACCCGTTGCAAGTACTTTTTTTCCCCTCCCTTACCTTACCTTACCTTCCCTTCCCCTCGTCTCTCTCTCTCTCTCTCTCTCTCTCTCTCTCTCTCTCTCTCTCTCTCTCTCTCTCTCTCTCTCTCTCTCTCTCTCTCTCTGATCTTGCATTATCGTCCATGGAAGAGAGAGAGAGAGAGAGAGAGAGAGAGAGAGAGAGAGAGAGAGAGAGAGAGAGAGAGAGAGAGAGAGAGAGAGAGAGAAACCAATTAAGAGCAGCATCACGATACCTTTGGGTGAGGGAAGGTGAGGGGAAGTGAGGGGAGGTGGAGGGAGGGAGAGACGTCTGGGTAAGGTTAAGTGTTGTCCTGTACGAGAGAGAGAGAGAGAGAGAGAGAGAGAGAGAGAGAGAGAGAGAGAGAGAGAGAGAGAGAGAGAGAGAGAGAGAGAGAGAGTTGCAACACTGTTATATAGATAGGTTAGTCCAGTGCTTTCGTCCTCTTAAATGTGTAGGAGGAGGAGGAGGAGGATAAGGAGGAGGAGGAAGAGGAGGAAGAGGAAGAGGAAGAGGAGGAGGAGGAGGAGGAGGAGGAGGAGGAGGTGTAATGAGTCCCCGTCTTCCCGTGGGTGTGCTCTGTGAGATGACCAGCGAAACATGTTGTGTACGTGTTTCGTATTGTGTTCTCTGTCTGTCTAATTGTGTGTGTGTGTGTGTGGGTGTGGGTGTGAGAACAAGTTACACTCCACACACAATATTTCCCTCATGAATTCAGGAGATGAATGATTAACTTCAGACATTCAGGAACTATTACTGTTTCCTGAAATTCGAGAGATAATTGTTTTCAGAAGTTGAACAGATAATTGGTTTCACTTTTCATTCGCTGTGATGGTCTCTGGGAATGGCAATATTAAAGGGAGGAGGAGGAGGAGGAGGAGGAGGAGGAGGAGGAGGAGGAGGAGGAGGAGGAGGAGGAGGAGGAACATCACTCTCTGTAAGGTGATCGACTTTAGTGAAGGGAAACAAGGAGAGAGAGGAAGAAAGGGGAAATGTGTGAGTTAAAGAGAGTTTTTTTCCCATATTGTGAGGAAAAGGAAGAAAAATAGGCCTAGTTTTTTTGGGGGCTGAATATGTGTGAGTGTTTACTTTGCATAGAGGGAAGGGGAAAAAAGGGGAAGGAAACTAGGAGAAGGGAAAAAATAAGTTGGCATAAGTAGGATTAGGAAGACGAATAGGTGAAGGTAGGAATTATAGAGGAATAGAAGGAGGAGAGAAGGAAAAGAAGATAAAAATGGAAGTAGGAGAGAGGATGGAGGAAGAAGAAAAAGAGGAAATAGATCGAAGAAAATAAATGAATAGAGAAAGAAAGGAAATATGGAAGAGAATAAATATAGAAGGAAAAAAGGGAGAGGAAAGATAAGAGGATTAAAGAAAAGGGTGATAAATGGAGGGAAAAAAGAGAGGAAAAATAGACAGGACTGGAAGATGGAGAGAAAAAGATTAAAGGGGAGAAGAGAGGAGGAGGAAAGAGGAGGAGGAGGAGGAGGAGGAAAAGATAAAGAATGATAACAGAGAAAAAGGGAGATAAGAAATATTATTATGTACATAGAGATAAGATAAGGAGATGGTGAAGTGTGGAGGGAACGAAGGAGGGGAATAGAGAGAGAAGGAGAGAAAACACTTGAGGGGAAAGAAGGAAAAAATACTAAAAATATAAATAAATCCTTGTCTTAGATTTTCCTCATGCCTTCTCTCTCCCCTCTTTCCTCTCTTTCCTCTTTCTCTCCAACATCTTTCTCCTCCTATTCCTTCTATTCCTCCTTCCTTCCATTGCTAACACCTCTCAGCTTCTCCACTCCATCTCCCTTCCCCTCACCTCCCCTCCTCCCCCTTCCCCTCCCCTCCCCTCCCCTCACCTTCCTTCCCCTCTACACCCTCCCCTCCCCTTCCCCTCCCCACACACCTTCAAGCCTCATCAACGCTGCCTCCTCCACACCAAATGAATGCTGCAGGTGTGTGTGCTTCAACAGGTGTGTGGCTCTACAGGTGTGTGGCTGTACAGGTGTGTATTTTGACAGGTGTGTGTCGTGAAGTATCGCCAAATATTTTTACCTATGTTGAAAATGAAAAAACATATAGATAAATAGATAGATAGATAGATAGATAGATAAATAGAGAGGTGGATAGATAGATATAGATATATAGATAGATAGATATATAGATAGATAAATAGAAAGAGAAAGATCTTAGAAGTAGTAATATTTCATTTATTTATTCATTTATTTATCTATATATAAGATTTTTTTGACTTCTTCCTCTGAAATAGAATAAATAATGTATATATTAGTCATTTTACGCACACACACACACACACACACACACACACACACACACACACACACACACACACACACACACACACACACACACTGTTATATCATTCTATTATTTTGATTCAGAAATATTAGTGAATCATAACATTTTATTTATTTATTTATTTTTTTATTTTTACCTAACCATATTTTCCTTTCTTACTAAAACTTTATACATATACATTTTTTTTTCCAACGTAACTCAAATCTTTCACTTAATTAACTATTATTATTATTATTATTTTATTATTATTTATTTATTTTTTCTTCACATTGACTTTGTTCACTATTCTTAACTATTTACACACTTTTACCACACTAATTAAAACTCTAATTACCTTTGTATTACCTTTTTTTATTTTTTATTTTCCTTCTGGTTTGAAATAATGAAATACAAAGAAAAAAAAAGTTATATTTCCACAATGATTCAAAATTGATTGTCGCGTCACTATTGTATTTGTATCCAATCATATAGTGAGGGATTAGAGAGAGAGAGAGAGAGAGAGAGAGAGAGAGAGAGAGAGAGAGAGAGAGAGAGAGAGAGAGAGAGAGAGAAAGAGAGAAAGAAATATGAGCAGCCTTGTTTCCCTTTACCTTTGGCCCTAGACACACACACACACACACACACACACACACACACACACACACACACACACACACACACACACACACACACACAGAGGTAAAGGTCACAGGTGAGAAAGTTAATAAATTATCTTTCTTCGTCCACGTCTCTGAAAATTTGGTAAAGTATGGCAAAGCTTTTTAATTCTGGGAAAGTGTAGTAGTAGTAGTAGTAGTAGTAGTAGTAGTAGTAGTAGTAGTAGTAGTAGTAGTAGTGATAAGGATAATTCTAGTTGTGTTGATTGCAAATGAAATGACTCGTTACGATAAGATAAAAGATAGATAGATACACATTATTATAACATTATATACTTACTCCAACCCTAATTTCCCCCACACAGGTGATAGGTAGACAGGTAAATCTCAGCATCTCTGTGGTAAAAATTATTCTTCCCATGCCGGGAATCGAACCCGGGCCTCCTGGGTGAAAGCCAGGTATCCTAGCCACTAGACCACATGGGAGTGATAGAAGAGGAAGGTTAGGTTAGTTTTCATTAGGTTAGGTTAGGTTGTTACTATTACTATTATATATTACTAAAATTTGAATAGGGTAATAGTATATATAGGTGATAATAATGGTGGTAGTAGTAATAATAATGGGTTAAGGTGGATTTTGTTGAGAGAGAGAGAGAGAGAGAGAGAGAGAGAGAGAGAGAGAGAGAGAGAGAGAGAGAGAGAGAGAGAGAGAGAGAGAGGGTGTCGTTCCTCCCAATAGGCTCTCTCTCTCTCTCTCAAGTCGACACCCTCACTATTTTATTCAAGGCAGCCACTCCATCTCTCTCTCTCTCTCTCTCTCTCTCTCTCTCTCTCTCTCTCTCTCTCTCTCTCTCTCTCTCTCTCTCTCTCTCTCTCTCTGGACACACAAAGCCAATCTTAAGACAAGTGGTGTTCGGAGGAATCGTGTCTGTCTGTCTGTTAGTCTGTCTGTCTGTCTGTCTGTTAGTCTGTCTGTCTGTCTGTTTGTTTGTTTGTTTGTATGTTTGTTTTGTCTTTTCCCTCAAAATGCACCTTATTTCAGCCCTCCTCCTCCTCCTCCTCCTCCTCCTCCTCCTCCTCCTCCTCCTCCTCCTCCTCCTCCTCCTCCTCCTCCTCCTCCTCCTCCTCCTCCTCCATTTCTTCTTCACCCACAGCCACCACCATCACCTCTCTCTTTCTCTCTCTCTCTCTCTCTCTCTCTCTCTCTCTCTCTCTCTCTCTCTCTCTCTCTCTCTCTCATTCCCTTTACTCACATTTTCACCTTAATTTCCCCTCTTCCTCTTCCCCTTTTCGTAATATACCTCCACCCCTCCTCCCTCCCCTCCTCCCTCCCCTCTCTTCCCCTCTTCCCTACTTCTCCCTTACCCTTCAATACTTTCTACATTCTCTCCCCTTGCATCTAACATCTTCCCCTCATCTTGTACTCCCTTCTACCTTCATCTTTCCCCTCTTTTTTTTCCTTACTATTCCTGTTCCTTCCTTCCTTCCTTCCTTCCTTCCTTCCTCCTTCCTTCCTTCCTTCATTCCCTCTCCCCTCTTCTCCTTTTTCCTCTCACTTGCTCTTCCGTGTTCCGTGTTCTTTTCCTATTTCCTGATTTCCTCTTTTTTCCTCTTTCTTTCCCCCTCGTCCCCTCTCTCTCTCTCTCACCTTCCCCCCCTCCCCCACTCCCTTCCCGCCAAAAAAAGTGTTCCTCCCCCAGGGTATACAAGAGTCACCTGAGGGAAAAGACAGCACTAAACTAGCCATTATTTGTACCTTCCCCTCACACACACACACACACACACACACACACACACACACACACACACACACACACACACACACACACACACACACACCTTGTAAACATATCAAATTTCATAAAAGTTGGTGTCTTACAATTTTTATCAGATCAGTTTTGTGTGTGTGTGTGTGTGTGAGAGAGAGAGAGAGAGAGAGAGAGAGAGAGAGAGAGAGAGAGAGAGAGAGAGAGAGAGAGAGAGAGAGAGAGAGAGAGAGTCTGTATTTTTTTTTCACTTTAATCTCTAACATGTTAAAGAAAGTAGGAAAAAAAAACAGAAGAAAAAGTAAATAGATAAAGTGAAGGAAAAGAAAGGGAAGAAAGTAAGTAAGGGAAAGAAATAGAGCTGGTAGGTCACTCTCTCTCTCTCTCTCTCTCTCTCTCTCTCTCTCTCTCTCTCTCTCTCTCTCTCTCTCTCTCTCTCTCTCTCTCTCTCTCTCTCACGATAACACAATTTACTCAAAAGTGACGCAAGGGAGTCGGTGTGAGACAATTTCCTCCTGGGAGAGAGAGAGAGAGAGAGAGAGAGAGAGAGAGAGAGAGAGAGAGAGAGAGAGAGAGAGAGAGAGAGAGAGAGAGAGAGAGAGAGAGAGATACATACATAGTCCCCCAAAAAATCTAACAAATATACACATAAAAAATAAGAAAATATAAAAAAAATAGCATAAGAAAAAAAAAAACATTAATTAATAAAAAATCCTATATAGTATTTTTTTCATATAACATTTTTTTTTGGTCTCACATTCTGAACAGATTTATAAAGTTTACATATTTTTCATTCCCTTTCAACATTTTTCTTCGGTATATATTGACTCTTTCTTTATAACGTTGCTTCACTAGGTATTCGAAACAGATTCAGGGGGAGTCGAGACAGTCTATTGAGCAGCTGTGTGGGGGGGGGAGGGTTGGTGGGGGGGAGGGGGAGGAGGAAAAGGGGGTTGGTGGGTGGTAGGAGGAAGGGAAAGGGGTTAGGGGGTGATGTGGAAGGGAAGGGTTGGTGGAGGGAGGTGGAAGGGAGAGGTTTGGTTGGGGGGGAGGAGGAAAGGAAGGAAAGGGGGATGGTAGGGGGAGGAGGAGGAGGAGATGGAGATGGAAATAGAAGAGAAACAAAAGAAGGATACAGGAAATTGATGTTTAGGAGTAGAATATAAAGTACATGGAAGGAAGGAAGGAAGGAAGGATGGAAGGAAGGAAGGATGAGGGAGAAAAAGGAATGATAGAAGTAAATGAAAAAAAAATGAAGGAAAATAACGTAGATGGAGCAAGGAGAGAGAGAGAGAGAGAGAGAGAGAGAGAGAGAGAGAGAGAGAGAGAGAGAGAGAGAGAGAGAGAGAGAGAGAGAGAGAGGAACATCAATATTTGTTTAGGGAAATTCAAGATTGTTACCATTGCTTATTTGTTTGTTTATCTATGGCCTTGTTTTTACTGCCATGTGTGTGTGTGTGTGTGTGTGTGTGTGTGTGTGTGTGTGTGTGTGTGTGTGTGTGTTTTGAGAGTAAGACAGAAGGTCCTTAAGGAATATGATGTTTGTCTTGTAACATCACTAACTTTCAACATCACTAAATTTCACATCACTAACTTAACCTCAAACATCACTAACATCACCAACTTGACCTCAAACATCACCAACTTGACCTTGTTTGACCTCGTTCTGTTTGTGTTCCTGGTCAGTCTTTTGTTATCTTCGGTACATTAATTCAGGTCGTGTTGAAGACCCACCCACCTTACTCAGTCTAACACTCTCAAAGGACTCTCTCTCTCTCTCTCTCTCTCTCTCTCTCTCTCTCTCTCTCTCTCTCTCTCTCTCTCTCTCTCTCTCTCTCTCTCTCTCTCTCTCTCTCTCTCTCGCTTTGTTCTTCCTTCCTCTCATTCTCTTATGTCATTCCCTCTTCTTCTCTGCACACTCTTCATGTCCTCTCTTCCATGTCTTCCTCTTACTCCTCTTGGAAGGCTCTTATCTTCCTCCTCCTCCTCCTCCTCCTCCTCCTCCTCCTCCTCCTCCTCCTCCTCCTCCTCCTCCTCCTCCTCCTTTTGTTTCTTTCTCCTGTTGATTTACTTTATTTTTCGTTTCGTCTTTGCATTCACTTTGTTTTTGGAGTGTGTCTCTCTCTCTCTCTCTCTCTCTCTCTCTCTCTCTCTCTCTCTCTCTCTCTCTCTCTCTCTCTCTCTCTCTCTCTCTCTCTCTCTCTCTCTCTCTCGTACTGCATCCCTGGAGAAGACAAAGTTTGAACATTTGTATGAATATTTAGATGTAGAATTTCTGAAGTGTCATATTTCTTCACTCTATTCCTTGTTTTTTTATTTATTTTTTTATATATATTTTTTTTATTTATTCATCTGTTTATTTATTCATATAGTTTTCATAGTTTTCGTAATGTATTATTGTGTTTGTTTGTTTTTTTGGTTTGTTTTGTTTCTTTTTTTTTATTAAAGTTCGTATTTTTTTTTTATATATATATTTTTTATTATTATTCCGGTTTTTTTTTCCCTTCAATTGTTGTTTATTTTTGAGTATTTTCTTTCTTTTTTCTTTTTACTTTTGGTCTTTTGTGTCACGTGATCTGTTTCTCTCTCTTTGGCGCCAGTATTTTCTTTTTCTTTGTTTGTCTTTGAGTTCTAAGTGGAAGAGTGGGAGAAGAAGAAGATTGTTTTACTAATATCTCTCTCTCTCTCTCTCTCTCTCTCTCTCTCTCTCTCTCTCTCTCTCTCTCTCTCTCTCTCTCTCTCTCTCTCTCTCTCTCTCTCTCTCTCTCTCTCAATGCCTTGGTGTGTTCGTCTGTCTGTTTCTATCCCTCTAAGGACACAAAGGAAACTGTAGTGCCTTTGAGAAGTGTTCCTAGAATTCTCTCTCTCTCTCTCTCTCTCTCTCTCTCTCTCTCTCTCTCTCTCTCTCTCTCTCTCTCTCTCTCTCTCTCTC
>JAPQNM010000011.1:1827134-1829634 GCA_029783475.1 Metacarcinus magister | reverse complement strand
TATTATGGTTGTGTCATTACCATGCTTCCCCTTCCACTCCTTGCCCTTCCACCCCTTACCAACTGTCTACTACTTGCTCACCCTTGCCCATCCCTTGTCTACCACTTGCCAACCCCTTAACATCCCACCCCTTGCCACCCCTTCTTCACCCACCCCTTGTCCACCCATCCCTTTCCCTCCCGTCTTCTAGTATGTCTTTATTGTTCTACCACACACCTTCCCTTTTCCCTACTTACCCCTCTTTCCCTCTCCTCTCCTCTCTTTCGTCTTCCTCTCTATTTTTTTCTTTCTCTCTCTCTCTCATTTGGTCGTGGTGATTATGATGATGATAAAGAGGGGCCAAGAGAGGAAAGAAGAAGCATAAATAACTTCTGCTCGTATTAGTAGGATTTCAAAGCAATTTCGGTAATAACTCACACCAAAAGATTGTGATGTAACTTTTTAGGCTGCTGAATCTTACCTAAGCTCAAGGTAAATTGGGTATCTTAGCTTACCTACCTGTTTGCTTACCTACCTGTCTGCTTACCTACCTGTCTGCTTACCTACCTGTCTCACTACATACCTACCTGTCTCCCTACCTACCTTCCTGTCTTCTACCTACCTTCCTACCTCACCTTCCTATCTCCTACCTACCTGTCTCTTACCTACTTGTCTCTCTACATACCTACCTGTCTCCCTACCTGTCTACCTAACTACCTTCCTGTCTCCCTACATACCTACCTACCTACCTGTCTCCTTAGTTACCTGTCTGTTTGTCTGTCTGTCTTTGTTTGCCTGCCTCTCTCTCTAACACATAAAACACTATTACTGACTTAATGCACTTTCACTATTTTTCCTGAGAGACAAGGTTCTGGCAAGGGGAAAAATAGGTACTTAACGCCCTCCTCATTAACAGGTAACTAAGATGATTACCTGAAGCGTCAAGGTGTGTGCATAAATTTCCTTCGTGTTTTTCATTCTCAGCATATACTCCCTCCCCCACCACACTCACACACACACACATACACACACACACACGTACATACAGTCATAAATTACCCGTGGGAGATATACCTGTCCTGAATAAGAATAAGATAAGGGGAAAAAGACCCTCCTTCCATTATTTCCATTGTCAACAAAAAAACATACGAGGGGAAAGTGCCAAGAAAAATGAGATAATTTCAGAGGCGGAGTATAAAGAAGAAAGAAAAAAAATGTGTTCTAGTTTTGTGTAGATTTTCAAGAATTCCTTTAGACAACAAAACAGTGGAGGTGTTCACATATTCCAGTATTCCAGGTTGCTCCTTCCAGAATGTGTTTACTCAGTCCAGTAGGATAAATAATTGAGAACGTTGCCTTATCATACACCTGGAATGCAAGAATAGTTCAACAATGTCGTGTTTGAAAATAAATGTTTGGAATGTGGATGTTGAAGTGTAAGTATAAGGAGCCTGATACTGTTACTCCTGACACTTACACTCTTTATTAGATAGCATCTCTTGTTATCTTCTACCGTTATTTTCATGCTGACTGCTCTTCTGAACTTGATAACTGCATGCCTTCCCCCTCCCGCAGCCTCGCCGTACACGATTTTCTTCTCGCTCTCATCCCTACTCTGTCCATCTACCTTATGCAAGAGTTAACCAGCATCTTCACTCTTTCATCCCTTCCACTGGTAAACTCTGGCACTCTTTACCTGAATCTGTATTTCCACCTTCCTACGACCTGAACTCATTGAAGAGAGGAGTATTAACACACCTGTAACCCTAATTTGGCATCACTTATTTGGTTACTCTTGCTTTTCATTAGGAATCGGCAATACAAGTGGGCCTTTTTAATTATTTTTTGTTCGCCCTTTGCCGGTTTACTAAATGCATAAAAAAAAGATGATTAGAAAAAAATATTCAAAATGAACCAAATGGGAAAAATATTTAAACGAGAAAGAAAATGTATTATTATTATGCCCTAAATTGTTATTAAAATTCGTACAGTGTGTTTAATGATACGAATAATTAGTTAGTGAAGCGTCAACACTGCACATAAAAGGAAAAACTACATTACAGACTTTGGTGATGAAAAATAAAACAAGGGAATTGAAGGCTTAACGTAGAGAAAAATAAGGAAAACAGAATAAAGTGGAAGAGAGAGAGAGAGAGAGAGAGAGAGAGAGAGAGAGAGAGAGAGAGAGAGAGAGAGAGAGAGAGAGAGAGAGAGAGAGAGAGAGAGAGAGAGAGAGAGAGAGAGAGACTGATATCAATGTTAAATATTAAAACTTGAATATTTCGTTGTTTTGTTGAGCAAAGAGTGTTTATTTATTTACTTGTTTGGGGGAATATAAAAGATTGTTTGTTTATCCTGGGGCGTGTGTGTGTGTGTGTGTGTGTGTGTGTGTGTGTGTGTGTGTGTGTGTGTGTGTGTGTGTGTTGTTGACGCATGGGAGGAGGAGGAGGAGTGGAGAATAGAGAAAAGAGAGGAGGAGGATGAGTGAAAAGGAGAGGAGAGGAGAGGAGGAGGGAAACAC
>JAPQNM010000011.1:1807285-1822034 GCA_029783475.1 Metacarcinus magister | reverse complement strand
GAGAGAGAGAGAGAGAGAGAGAGAGAGAGAGAGAGAGAGAGAGAGAGAGAGATGAGAGAGAGAGAGAGAGAGAGAGAGAACAAAATAAAGAGAGACAAGAGAGAGTGTATGCCTTCCACCCTCCCTAATTTTGCATTGGAGGAGGAGGAGGAGGAGGAGGAGGAGGAGGAGGAGGAGGAGGAGCAGCAGCAGCAGCAGCAGCAGGAGGAGGAAGAGCAGCAGGAGGAGGAGGAGCAGGAGCAGGAGCAATGAGAGAGAGAGAGAGACTATTAGAAGGAAAGATTATTGAAGAGAAGGAGGGAAGAGGATAATGAGGTGAGGAAAGGGAAATAGAAAATGAAGGGAAGGGGAAAGAGGAAGGAAAGGGGATAATAATACGAAGGAAAGAAAATGTAATAGAATAAGAAGAGGAAGAGAAGGAGAAAGAGAAGGAAAATTATGGGAAGGGAAGGTAAGGGAATAAGGGAAAGGAAATACAAGGGGAAATAAGGGAAATTGATGATAGAGGAAGAAGTAAAGAGGAAAATGGAAGGGAAAAGGAGGAAGAAGGGGAAGGGAATGGAGGAAAGGGGAGGAAAATGGAGGGGAAAAGGGGAAGGGGGTAGGTCATGTATTTCCTCTGTTAATGCTTAATACCTCTCTAATGCGTTGAGGGGGGGGGGAGGGAAGAGAAGAGGGGGAAGAAGGAGGGAAGGTCAGTCTATAACTCGGCTTAAGCATCCTCCTCCTCTTCCTCCTCCTCCTCCTCCTCCTCCTCCTCCTCCTCCTCCTCCTCCTCCTCCTCCTCCTCCTCCTCCTCCTCCTCCTCTTTGTCTTCCCTAAATGAGATTCTGGAAGGTTGCAGTTCTCTCAAGTTCCTCATTTATTCATTCTTTCATTCATTCATTTATTCCTTCATTTCTTTCTTTCTTTCATCAATTATTCCTTGTTCTTATTCGTATTTATTTACTTCATTATTTTTCATTCCATTTGTCAACTTTTATTTATTATTTTTTTTTTATATTTCGTCAATTTACTCCTGAAATAACATAACATTTGGGGTATATATTATTTCCTGTAGATACAATATATTCCCCTTTTTTTCCCCCCTTCCCCCTTCCCCATTTCCCCTTAAAAACCCATTATTTTCCCCCATAAAACACTACTTCCTCAAAAACTATCCCATTAAATTTCCCATCATTGCCACACTCCCCTTCCTTACCCTACTAGTTTTCCATCTCCTCCTCCTCCTCCTCCTCCTCCTCCTCCTCCTCCTCCTCCTCCTCCTCCTCCTCCTCCTCCTCCTCCTCCTCCTCCTCTTTTCCTCTTTCTCTCTATCTTCTCCTTCTCTTCCTCCTTTTCCTCTCTTTCTTCCCTCCTTCTTCTCCTTCTATCCTTCCTTTCATTACTCTCCCTTTCCAATTCAATTCTGCTGCATCCCTTCCCCTTCCTTCCTCTCCCCTTACTCCATTCCCCTCCCCGCAGCTGATACAGTAATGAGAGAGAGAGAGAGAGAGAGAGAGAGAGAGAGAGAGAGAGAGAGAGAGAGAGAGAGAGAGAGAGAGAGAGAGTGAGAGTCATAACATATTAGGCTTTGTGAAATGTAACAAATTTAATGCCAAATGTACCTTCAAGGCCCATTAAGGTGTTTTTAGAGGAGGAGGAGGAGGAGGAGGAAGAGGAGGAGTACAAAGGAGTACAAAGAAAGAACAAACAGGAGTACAAAGGAGTACAAAGAAAGAACAAACAACAGTCCTACTGGACCTAACGAGGCTGTCTGTTTAGCTACATTACTACTATAATATCTACTTGATAGAGACAAAGGACAGCAAAGTGGAAGGTTCCTCCCCACCCATCCCTCCCTCCAGCCGAAGCTAGTCGGAAGAGGTAGCGATACCATGTAGTATAGACAAACTATCATGGAATTTATATAGGAAAATGAGAAAACAAGACTAATCTACGTCTATTACTAAAACAAAACAAAAAAATATGCAGGAATGAAATACTCGATTTGGTGAACGGATGCTGAGTGCTTATCAAGTTTCTTCTTAAACGATTCAAATGTGATACTGTTAACTATTTGTGCTGGGAGAGAATTCCAAATATTCACGATTCTAAGGAAGAGAAAAAATGCTTCGCTTCATTCGATCTAAAACGCTTACCAATGATCTTGAAGCCATTGTTACGAGTGGTGCTTGTGAGACCGGTAGTTACATAGTCGTTTATGTTAATATTATCAAAGACACAGACAATTTTAAATACCTCTTTTAGTCGTTCTTCGTAAGGCAATATTCTAGATGATGGAGGAGGAAGAAGAAGGTCAAGAAGAACAAGAACAAGAACAAGGGGAGGAAGAGGAGGGGCTGGTGCGTGAGGGAGGAACGCAAGAGGAAAAGACAATAGGAATGGAGAAAAGAAAGAAATGAAAATGGAAAATAGAAAGAGGGGAAAACAACAACCAGAACGGAAGAAAATATAGGAGAGGAAGGAGGAAAAAAAATAATAATGGAAGTGGAGGAGGACAAAGAAAACAAGGAGGAAAGACGAAAGAATGAGAGGACAGTGGGAAGGGGAGAAGGAAGATGGGAAGAAGAGAAATAAATAAATAGAGGAAGTGGAATAGAAGAAATATAATGATGAAAATAAAGAATGAGAAGAAAAAAGAAAAAAGAAAGAAAAAAAACATTGGAAAGGAATAAAAAAAATAAAAAAGAGACGAAAATAAAAGAAATGAAAGGAAGAATATAAGAAGAAAAAGCGCAAAAGAAAGAAAGAGAAAGAGAGAGAGGAAGAAATATAGAAAGAAACAGAGAAAAAAATATATGAATGCCATTATGGAAGGTCCTTAATCATAGTGGCACCTTCAGGAATGGGAATGGGAATGGGAATGTTAATAGGAATGGGAATGGGAATGCTAATAGGAATGGAAATGGGAATACTATTAGGAATGGAAACTGGAATGGGAATGGGCATGCTAATAGGAATGGAAACTGGAATGGGAATGGGAATGCTAATAGGAATGGGAATGGGAATGGGAATATATACAAACAACCTAATAAGTCTATCTATAACTCCCTTTGACCTTGATAAACACCTGATATTCCAACACACCTTTCCATGAACCCCTAATTAACAAATAAATAACAGGTAACTTACACCACCATCAGACTTCAGGTGTAAATACTGAAGCCAAGGAACTAATATAAATACTTCAGGTGTAAATACTGAAGCCAAGGAACGAGTAGAGAGTTAATATCAAGTATAACCACAAACTGACTTCAAGAACACACATGACAAGGAATAGGTTGTCTTGAGTTAAATCTAGAGGGAAAACAGAGGACGAAGAGGTGCTTGACAAGGGTATATACACAGCAGACCACACCCACCCTCCTGACACCCCTCCTGACACACCCCTCCTGACACCCTTCCTGACACACCCTTCCTGACACACCCCTCCTGACACCCCTGACACTCTCCAACAAGGTGCAAGGGTGAGCTTCGGGAATTTTACATGAAGTTACCGGCAAAACATCATCCTTGGCACCTGTACGTCTCTCCCCTCACAGTGCCATGCTGGTTCGAACAGTGGCACCCTCGGATAACTAGTGCCAGGGTTAGGTTAGGTTAGGTTAGACAAGGTTAGGTTAGTGAAGGTTATGTTAGGCAAGGTTAGGTTAGTCAAGGTTAGGTTAGGTTAGGTTAAGTTAGGTTAGGCAAGGTTAGGTTAGGTTAGGTTAGGTTAGGTAAGGTAAGGTTAGGTTAGGTTAGGTTAGGTTAGTCAAGGTTAGGTTAGGTTAGGTTAGGTAAGGTTAGGTTAGGTTAGGCAAGGTTAGGTTAGGTTAGGTTAGGCAAGGTTAGGTTAGGTTAGGTTAGGTTAGGTTAGGTTAGGTTAGGTTAGGTTAGGTTAGGCAAGGTTAGGTTAGGTTAGGTTAGGCAAGGTTAGGTTAGGTTAGGTTAGGCAAGGTTAGGTTAGGTTAGACAAGGTTAGGTTAGGTTAGAGGAAGTTGTGTTGCTGGTACGCTATTGAACTTTATTGTGTGTGTGTGTGTGTGTGTGTGTGTGTGTGTGTGTGTGTGTGTGTGTGTGTGTGTGTGTGTGTGTGTGTGTGTGTGTGTGTGTAAACGTGGATAACTTTGGTGAAGGTTTGCCTGATGAGAATGTAATTAATGACCTCATCAATCATGTTAAGTGTGGTATAGGACTTATATTGGCATGAAGAGAGAGAGAGAGAGAGAGAGAGAGAGAGAGAGAGAGAGAGAGAGAGAGAGAGAGAGAGAGAGAGAGAGAGAGAGAGAGAGAGAGAGAGAGAGAGAGAGAGAAAGGTTACCTGGTGGATATATGTGAGAGAAAAAAGAAGAGTAAGACATTGGCAGGTAAAGAGGGAAAGAAAGAAAGAAAGAAAGAAAGAAAGAAAGAAAGAAAGAGATGGAAGATGAAGGAAGAAAAGCTGAGGATTAGGACTCAAGGCATCATTCACAGAGAGAGAGAGAGAGAGAGAGAGAGAGAGAGAGAGAGAGAGAGAGAGAGAGAGAGAGAGAGACAGAGAGACAGACAGAGAGACAGAGAGAAGCACTGAATGACGATAATACCACACACACACACACACACACACACACACACACACACACACACACACACACACACACACACATGGCGTAATAGTCGTCATTGAGGCAGACTACATTTCCATTTCCTCCCTTCAACATATGCTTCTAATCCCTTCACTTTCTATACCATAAAGATACAATCACATGAAAATCCTCCTTAATACCCCACACTGAAAGGGAGACAGGTAACGGGGGTGAGGGGGAAGGGGAAAGGGTAGGTAAAGGGGTAAGGGGAAGGGTAACCTGTGTACAATCTAAGGGGATTGTCATTTATTCTATCCTGATCCCTTTATTAATGGTTCTGTTCTTCCCTTTAAATCCCCTTCCATCTATGAGTGCTGGATTCCGTGAGGCTTACATTAGAGGGGAAATAGGGTTAGAGAGGGGAGAGATAGGGAAGATAGGAGGTGAAAGTAAAGAGAGAGAGAGAGAGACATTACTGAAAGGAATTTGAGGGGAAGATATATAGAGGGTAAGGGAAGGGAGGGGAAGAGAGAGAATAGAGAATCAGCTTAGTAGAAGAGAGAGAGAAGAGAAGGATAGAGGAAGAGGAAGAGACAATAAAACAAGAAGAATGGAGAAGGAAGACAGGAATAGAGAAAACGGAAGAGAAAGAGGAAGCAAGAAGAGTTGATATAGAAGGGAAATGAAAGACAGGAATAGAGAAAGAGGAAGTAGGAATATTGAATAAAGGAAGGAGTAAGGAGAAACAGGTAATTAAGGGTTGCAATGATAATCTCTTTCATCTGTAATTTAATCTTTTACTTTAATTGGTAACGCTGCTTGATCTGCTATACCTGGGGATCGAAGGCACCTTAATGAGCGCAGGTAAGGGCTCTCACCTGTCACACGGCTCGCTTGGGGGGGGGGAGGAGTGGTGGTAGAGGTGGTGTTGACAATATTGTAGTGTTCCTGAATGGCTGTGTGTGTGTGTGTGTGGGTAGGTGTATGTATGTATGTATGTATGTGATGTGGGTAGTTATAATGGTGATGGAGGAAGAGGTGAGGGGAGGAAGAGTTGAGGGGATGGGAGGAAGAGGTGATGAGAGGAAGAGGGTGATGGGAGGAAGAGGTGATGGGGGTGAGGGGGGGTGAGGGAGGAAGCAGAACAAAGACACATCAAAAGGCAGGAAATCAATAACCATCATTTGTGATTGGTTGTTAGTCATACACGGAGGACCAATCACAGCTCGAGGAACGTAGGAAGGGAAGTGGTAGTTAAGAAGTGGTAGTTAGGAAGTAGTAGTTAAGAAGTAGTAGTTAAGAAGTAGTAGTTAGAAGTGGTAGTTATGTCTTCAATACAAACTCAATACTTACTTACAGTCATAACAAGTAGAATTAAGTGATACAGGAAAGGTAAACTAGGATGATACAAGGTGTGTGTGTGTGTGTGTGTGTGTGTGTGTGTGTGTGTGTGTGTGTGTGTGTGTGTGTGTGTGTGTGTGTGTGTGTGTGTGTGTGTG
This sequence comes from Metacarcinus magister, assembly GCA_029783475.1. Lineage (NCBI taxonomy): Eukaryota > Metazoa > Arthropoda > Malacostraca > Decapoda > Cancridae > Metacarcinus > Metacarcinus magister. Next base: position 1,815,985 of record JAPQNM010000011.1, on the reverse strand, counting down.
TTTATATTGACACGTGAATGAAAAATGGAAGGAATATTTTGGTGTTTTTGTTTGTGTTTGGTGGTGATGGATGTGGTTCAGGAGGAGGAGGAGGAGGAGGAGAAGAGGAGGAGAGGAGGAGGAGAGGAGGAGGAGGAGGAGAAGAGGAGAAGGAGGAGGAGGAGGAGGAGGAGGAGGAGGAGGAGGAGGAGGAGGAGGAATATTCATTACGATGCAGGTAGTACTAATAACCCTGATATTTTCTTTTTCCTAGTACTCTCTCTCTCTCTCTCTCTCTCTCTCTCTCTCTCTCTCTCTCTCTCTCTCTCTCTCTCTCTCTCTCTCTCTCTCTCTCCCTCTCTCTCCACACCACACCACACCACGCTGAATGCACAAACATATTAAAGGATCATTATAAAACAAAGGAGTGCTTGCTAATGCAGTCTTAGTGGGAGAGAGAGAGAGGAGAATGTATATAACTATTCTTAACTAACTAACTAACTAACATATATACGTGACTTGCAAACTAATATACCAATGACAACATATACTTAATGAACTAACTATGTATGTAAAGACTAAGACTAACTAATTTATATTCCACCTGTACACTTACCTGTCTATCTACCTATGTTAATTAATTGTAGCTCACCTCACCTGTCACTAATAGGCTCGTAGAGGAGTGGAACAAACTCAGCAAGCATGTGTGTGTGTGTGTGTGTGTGTGTGTGTGTGTGTGTGTGTGTGTGTGTGTGTGTGTGTGTGTGGTAAGTGGCAGGACAATAGATACATTTAAGAATACGTTTGGACTTTGCAATAGATGAAAGAAAACAGATGGTAGGTGTTAGGTGAACAGGAGCTGCCTTGTGTAGGTCAACTAGGGCCTTTTGCAGCCTTCTTATTTTCTTATGTTCTTATGTACTTATTTCCTTATTTTCTTATGTTCTTATTTTCTTATTTCCTTATTTCCTTACTTTCTTATGTTCTTATGTTTTTATTTTCTTATGTCCTTATTTTCTTATGTACTTATTTCTTATTTTCTAACGCACCTCAACACCACGTGGAGGCTGAGTGACCTTGACGTGTGGCTACTTTTCACAATGGACAAATTTAGGCGTAGGGTCCATATAGGGGCGAGAGAGAGAGAGAGAGAGAGAGAGAGAGAGAGAGAGAGAGAGAGAGAGAGAGAGAGAGAGAGAGAGAGAGAGAGAGAGAAAGCCGTACCGTGTGTGTGTGTGGTGATGATGGAGGATAAAGAGAGAGAGAGAGAGAGAGAGAGAGAGAGAGAGAGAGAGAGAGAGAGAGAGAGAGAGAGAGAGAGAGAGAGAGAGAGAGAGAGAGAGAGAGAGAGAGAGAGAGAGAGAGAGAGAGAGAGAGAGGATGCATGGTAGGTAGGTAGGGAAGGAAGGAAGAAGGGGGGAGTGGGAGTGGGGTGGAGGGACTAACACACACACACACACACACACACACACACACACACACACACACACACACACACACACACACACACACACACACACACACACACACACACCACCCAGCACCACCAAAATAACATCAGTGTTGTAAGCGGGAGAAACAGAGACACGCGCGCTGGATTACTAACACCTACACCAACACTATTTCATTGGGTACAGCGTTACAGTGGTGGTGGTGGTGGTGGTGGTGGTGGTGGTGGTGGTGGTGGTGGTGGTGGTGGTGGTGGTGGTGGTGGTGGTGGTGGTGGTGATACAGTGACATGTAGTGATGTGAAAAAAACTCTTAAAACTAACTAATTCTTAACTAACTAACTCTTTGGATAACTTTTTTAATAACAAATTCAAGATTACAGTGAATTGATACATAGCAAACTCATACTGTGTCGTGATGGTGTACAGTGAAGTGAACAATACAAGGAAACAGTATGGTGACGTATAGTGAACTTGAGTGAAGTAGAGTATGGGGAAAAAAGAACATTGCCCTTATTTTCTATAGTGAAATATAGTGACATAAGCACCATGGGAGGTAGATTGTTTTAGTGAGGCGTAAGGAGGGAGGAGGGGAAAGTGTAGTGAAGTGAAGTGAAGTGAAAAGGAAGTGAGGCGAGGATTAGGGGCGGTATAAGGTAGTACAAGGGCCTCATAACCTCATAATCTCGCCTCTTATCGCCTCTTATCTTTGCAGCGTAATTTCTTTAATGAAGGTTTTCGTTCCGCCTTTCGTAACGTATTTAGGTGTTTTTTGTTGTTTTTTTTGCTGCTGAGGAAGGGGAAGTGATTGAAGGGTGTGTGTGTGTGTGGGGGGGGGGTGGGGGGGTGGGTGGGTGGGTGGGGGGGATAATTGCGTGAAATAGCTAGTCGATTCTTATTTAACTTGGAATGTAATGCGTGGAATGTATGCTAATAATCAGTGAATGAGTGAGTGAGTAGGTGAGTGAGTGAGTGAGTGAGTGAGTGAGTGAGTGAGTCTTGTGAAGAAAAAAAAATCGAAAACATATGAAGCAAAACAACAAAATCCATTAAAAAAAATCAATTCATTTACTAACTTGAAAAAACCAATAATAATCTAAAAAAATAATAATAAAATAAAACATTTCACCCAAGAATTATCAACCATAAAACTAAATAACCTAAGTAAGAATCACATCACCTGCCACTCTTCTCTTCACCTGTAATTGAGGCAACGAGGGAAATCAAGGACACCTGAATCTCACCTTTTACCTCGAACGAAAACCTGGAAATGACAAACACTGAACAACAAGAGTATAGAAAAATATAAATGGAGTCACTACCAGGTTTATAGAATACACAGAAATGCTTCAGAGGAAAACGTGCGAGTGAATACATAGAGATTTACAAAGATGATGGAATGAAAGAAGGAAGGAAGGTACAAAGAGGAAAATGTGCGAGTAAATACATAGAGAATTACAAAGAAGGTGGGATGAAGGAAGGAAGATTACGATGAGATAATCAGGGAAACGACAAAATAAAAGTAAAGAGGAAGTGAGGAAATATGAAATAAGAAGATTGAAAGTTGAAATGTTAATAATGAAGATTTTTAAAAAGGAAATTATACGAAGGGAAGTTAAAATTAAGTAAGAAATATTTAAAAGAATAAAAAGTTGAAAAAGAAGTCATGAAAAAAAGATTGAAATAAAGGGGAAGTGAGAAAAATATGAAATAAGAGGATTGAAAGTTGAAATGTTAATACTTAAGATTTTCAAAAAGGAAATTACACGAAGGGAAGGAAATGAAAAAAAAAGAAAAAAAAATGAAGTGAGAAATATTATGCAAAGAGAAAAAAATAATAATAATTGCAAAAAAAAAGAAGAATACATTTGGGAGAAGTTGGTGGCAAGAAAAGTGTTGGTTGTTGAGACTTATAGTTAAGACTCGTACTTTTGTTTGCATCCTCTTATCTTTCCTCCCTTGAGTGTGTGTGTGTGTGTGTGTGTGTGTGTGTGTGTGTGTGTGTGTGTGTGTGTGTGTGTGTGTGTGTGTTGCTCTCCTCTTCCTCTTATTTCTCTTTCTCTTCCGGCTCAGAAATACATCTCCCAAGGATTCAGGTTTTTAGTCTGTTATTGTGAAAAGAAGTTGTTGTTGTTGTTGTTGTTGTTATGTTGTTGTTGTTGTTGTTGTTGTTATTGATGTTGTTATTGTTATTGTTGTTGTTGTTGTTTGATATGGAAATAATAATGATAATGAGGATAATAATAATGGTAGTTGTATTTATAATTTACTCAAACGCTTTGTTATTGAAATATAATACAGTGTGTGTGTGTGTGTGTGTGTGTGTGTGTGTGTGTGTGTGTGTGTGTGTGTGTGTGTGTGTGTGTGTGTGTGTGTGTGTGTACAAATAACAGGCCACCGTTGTGTATACATATTCATAACATCATAAAACATACATATATACAAACATACACACGGATCCTTACGTCATGCAAACAATACATAACGTCATATCTCTCTCTCTCTCTCTCTCTCTCTCTCTCTCTCTCTCTCTCTCTCTCTCTCTCTCTCTCTCTCTCTCTCTCTCTCTCTCTCTCTCAAGTACCTGTCCTGCCAATTATAATATACAAAAAACACCTTCCATATACTACAGTTCCGCTCAAACAGCTTTCTCTCATTTGCATAATTTTCTCATTAATGTACAGTCAAATGAAGGTGTTTTAGTCACCAGCTTAATGTGAAACAGAATGTAATGTAACTAACTGGCATCGGTTTGACTATATTTGAGAGAGAGAGAGAGAGAGAGAGAGAGAGAGAGAGAGAGAGAGAGAGAGAGAGAGAGAGAGAGAGAGAGAGAGAGAGAGAGAGAGAGAATAAAGAAAGTGTTACCTAAATTGGGTGAGTTAGTATTTATATTTTTCTTCGGGACATCTTTTCCAATATTAATTCTGGCTGTCTGTCTGTCTGTCTGTTTAATTCTCTCTCTCTCTCTCTCTCTCTCTCTCTCTCTCTCTCTCTCTCTCTCTCTCTCTCTCTCTCTCTCTCTCTCTCTCTCTCTCTCAACCCTTCTCAATTTCCTCTCATCTTCCTCCACTTACATCTTACCTTCCTTCTCCATCATACCTCCCTCATATCTTCCTCCCCTCTCGTCTCTACCTTTTCCCTCCCCTGCCCCTCTTTTCCCCTTCAGTGCCTCCACCCAGGTAACCAAGAAAGTTTCCTTAGCTACGGTAGGAGGAAAAGACTCCACTCTATGCTGGCTTTCAACATAGATCGTGTTTACATAGTGGGAACACCTGGGAAAAACATTAGAGTGGTGTGTTACTTGGGTGTGGGCTGATGATGGAAGTTGGACAGGTGTGTTTGGTAGTGGTGGTGGTGGTGGTGGTGATGTCCAGTGTTTTATTATCTTCCTTATTTACGTTTTTTGTTGATATTGTTGTTATTGTTTTTTTTTACTACTACTACTACTACTACTACTACTACTACTACTACTACTACTACTACTACTACTACTTAAAGGTTATTGGGCCTATTGTACCCTTCCTTTTCTCTTCTTAGAAAGTCACCTCTATAGGCCTAACTTAGGGTGACTTTCTCCTCCCTAAAGCTTGTTCAACTGAGTGTATGAAAGGAATAGTTTGGCTCCATCATCTCTCTCTCTCTCTCTCTCTCTCTCTCTCTCTCTCTCTCTCTCTCTCTCTCTCTCTCTCTCTCTCTCTCTCTCTCTCTCTCTCTCTCAAACACACACACACATATTGACTGAGAGAGAGAGAGAGAGAGAGGAGAGAGAGAGAGAGAGAGAGAGAGAGATGAGGAGAGAGAGAGAGAGAGAGAGAGAGAGAGAGAGAGAGAGAGAGAGAGAGAGAGAGTGAGTAAAAAATGAGATAGATTAACTGAATGTGGACGGCCCTGACCCATGCACACACACACACACACACACACACACACACACACACACACACACACACACACACACACACACACACACACACACACACACACACACAAGAGAAAGTTGATATAACCTTATGTCCTTGAGTGTCCACGTGGCATACATATCCTCATATATTCAATTTTCCTCTGGCACTGAATTCTGAAGGGTGTGTGTGTGTGTGTGTGTGTGGGTGTGGGGTGGGTGTGGGTGGGGGTGGGGGTGGGGGAGTGGGTGTGTGTGGGTGTGTGGGTGGAAATGTGTTCACTCATAGACAGCAGATTGAACCACACTTGTAAACATTTTTTTTTCTATTATTTATTTTATTTTTCTTATTTTTCTCCTTTTCATTTATTTATTTATTTTTTTAATGAATATTTTTGGGTTTTTGTTTTTGTTTTTTGTTCTTGTTTTTCTTGTTCTTGTATTTGTTTTCTATATATTCTTTTCTTGTTTTTCTTTTTTGTTCCTGCTTTTTTTTCTATTGCTTTCTCTTGTTCTTATTGTTCTTTTTCATATTCTTATTCTTGTTCTTGTTCTTATTCTTGTTCTTATTTTTATTCATATTCTTTTTAATGCATATGAAATAAACACTAACTTCTTTTCTTTATATAGATATTGTAGTTTATCTCTAATGACATCAAGGTTATTATTACTATTATTACCATTAACATTCACATTTTCCTTCTACATACATAAACAAATAAAAAAAATAATAAATAATACATACAAAAATCACAAACCAAGAGAAATATTGACCTTGATGATTTTTTATTCCGTCTTTTCATTCACATTTTCGAGTGATTTACATACACCTTTCCATTCACCTGTTTGCCTTTCATAAGCATGGCAGGTGATGCAGGTGTTGGGGGATGACGACATAAGCTTGGTGATGAGGTACATGTGATCACGTGACATGGCCAGCACAGGTGTTAGGAGGAGGAGGAGGAGGAGGAGGAGGAGGAGGAGGAGGATAGGAAGTGTCATGTGCATGCAATGTGATATGAATGTTTGTATTGATGTTGTTGTTGTTGTTGTGGTGGTGGTGGTGGTGGTGGTGGTGGTGTATAAATAAACGAAACCTTACTAAGAAAATTCCATCAAAGGGATTTATTTAGTCATCCCAAAAAAGAGGAAAAAACGGAAAACAGATAACATCAACCTTTATCCATTCCTATTCCATTGTAAAGGTGAAATGAAGCGTTTGAGGGGAAGAGGGGAGGTAGAGGGGAGGTACAGGGTGATAGGGAGGGGAAGAGGAGGTAAGTAAGAGGGAGACAATGTGTAGTAAGAGGAATCTAGTCCCGTGGTTTCCCTTTGAAGCAAGTCAGAGAAGAGGAAAAGAATGTGTAGGGTTGCAAGTGGAAGAGAAACAAGGGAAAAATGGAAGGATGAAAAATTGTTTGGTGCATTCTCTCTCTCTCTCTCTCTCTCTCTCTCTCTCTCTCTCTCTCTCTCTCTCTCTCTCTCTCTCTCTCTCTCTCTCTCTGTCTTTCTTTCAAAGCAATATAGTTGAAGAAGGAGAAGAAGAAGAAAATAAAGATAAGAGAGCTAGAGAGGGAGAGAGGTGAGCTTACGATTGAGTGAAAATAAATATATTGGAAATGGCGGCTATCGACTAGGTTAGAAGAAGGAGGAGGACAAAGGAAGAACAGACAGCAACAGTCGTACTGGACCTAACGAGGCTGTCTGTGTGGCTACACTACTACTATAATATCTACTTGATAGAGACAAAAAGACAGCAAAGTGTGTGTTGTAGGTGTGGTGTTTCCTACGTCTTCAAGGTTACCGAAACGAGCAGCTCTTAGTGAATTTAAGCTGATAAAAACCGATTAAAACTGATTGAAAGTACTTTTTTATATTCCTACATCTATATTTACATTCAAATTCTATTTCATTATAGCACAACATAATGCACGTTTCTTACTTTTTCTTGAAAAAACCTTATTTTAGCCAAGATTAGATTAAGCTTTTATTAATATTTCAACACAACTCATGAAAATTGGTACCAAGGTGTTCTCGGTCATGCTGATCATGAATCTGGATTTAGTTTTGTCATTACAATAATATTTAAATTTTCTATTTTGTGGCCCGAAAATTCTACCAGAATTAAGATCGAAAAAGTTTTCCTCATTTTATTACGTAAATATTAGTACTACAGGAAAATTGTATAGAAGTAAAATTATGGAGTTTGATAATGTCTATCTGATACTGCCATCAGATTTCCAATAACTCTAATACTTATGAAGAAAATTAACATTCTGTGAACTAAATTAATGTATAATACTTTATACTCCTACATCTATAATTACATTCTAATTCCATTTCATTAAAGCTCAATAGAACGGGCGTCTCCTACTCTTTCTTTTATATTCCATACGTTTTTACGTAAACCCCATACATTTCGAGTTATTTCAAAATATATGATTTATGTGAAAAATTCTAAGGGTGTACCCTACAAAATTTCATGAAAATTTCCACACCTCCGAATCTCATGAAAATTGGTACAATAAGGTTTTCGGTCATGCTGAACACGAATCTGGCCTTATTTTCCTGATTACTATAATATCAAACTGTATTTCACCCTTGCTTGCCTAATAACAATAATGAAATAACCATTATTTAACTTTACTGGCTGATGCTGGTCTCATATGACAAAAATACATAGAAATGACCTATCCTAAATCTACACAATATAACGTAGCAATGTTATTTAGTTTCATATCTTGAACTGTTAGCGAATTAAAACTGATTAAAATCGATTAGAACTGATTAAAAGTACTTTTTACATTCCTACATCTATACTTACATTCCAATTCCATTTCACTATAGCACTATAGGAGGAGGAGGAGGAGGAGGAGGGGGGGGAGGTGTAGTCATGGAAGCGAAGAGAAACAAACAAAAAGAGAGACAGAGGAAGATGAACTGAAACGAGACACAAAGGAAGGAATAACGGAAAACTGAAGCAAGGAGAAGAGAGGAGAGGAGAGGAACTGAATATCAAGACAAGTATAACAAAACGAATTTATTTTTATTATTACACAATTGTTATCTTTTTCCTATGTAATTGTGTTTGAAACTGAAGAAAAAAAGAAAAACGAGAAGAAAAGAAGAAAATTGAAGTGAATAGAAGAGAAGAGAAGACAAGACAAGACAAGACAAGACAAAAGAAAATACCAGAGAAGAAAAGAAAAGGAAAGAAAGGAAAAATACAAATAAAGGATTATAGAATAGAACAAAACAAGAAAGATAAAGAAATTAATTTAGAAACAAAACCGTTGAGAGAGAGAGAGAGAGAGAGAGGAGAGAGAGAGAGAGAGAGAGAGAGAGAGAGAGAGAGAGAGAGAGAGAGAGAGAGAG